>OZJO01029851.1:0-10431 GCA_900406225.1 Acrobeloides nanus | reverse complement strand
GAGATACCGTCAGCTAAAGTTGACGAATCTTCATTTTCAGGCAAATGGTAGAAAAACATGGTTCATCAACTTTAGCTAACGGTATCTCTTAAGGATTGAGTTTTCGAAAAAAGTCGTCTTCAGAGACCCTTTATAACTTTTCAAGATCTATTTATTCCAAACGTTTCATCTTAATCAGATTTATCTTCATCGAGATATGGCATCTTGAAAATGTCGATTTTACACTAAAATCAAGGTTTGGTGCAAAGGCTTTTGCCCGCTACTGTATCTGGAGTAACATTTATCACCAAAAATGACCAAAAATTTCCATTTTATTATGATTTTAAGGTCAAACTGGATGTCATTGGTGGTCCGATGGGATACTGGCGAAGACCTAGATCTTTACTGCCCTTGGGATTTACAACCGAAAAAGAATAACCGCAAAACAAGTATAATTTGTAATCCTTTTAATTTTTTACCAAAATAAATTTAGACACTCGAGCTACCCAAAAAGAATTGGAGCAGCTTGGAAGTTATAAACCTGTAGATGGAGATTGGCCGAAATTCGAAGATGATCAATCTAACGAAGAAACTCGAGAACATTATCTCAAGCGTGCACAAAAAGCTATTTCTCAGCTATTCCCACTTACACAAGTCGAGCCATTTAAAGAGCCAGTTAATCTTAATGAATTTGAAGATTATCCTCGAGTGATTAGTTATCCATCCGATTTACAAATAATCGGGGAAAGAATTAATAACAAATTTTATAGGTTTAATGAAATTTTTGAGTATTTTAATCAAAATTTGCTTTTTTTAGAAGACTAGTTGCACTTTTACAAGATATTCAATATATTGCTATAAATACAGAATCTTACAATGATGAAAGTGCACAAATTGTACACAATTCCATTACATTAGTCGAAACTCTTGTCCAATTTATAACGTATGTTTTATGCAAAACTGAATAGGACACATCTGTTCGAGTATGAGTAAAAAGAGGAAAAAGTCTGAAGCCTTGAGTTTTTCGTGCTTAAATCACCTGAAAATCATGTTTTTCGCTCGAAAAAACCTATAGAAGGTCAAAAGAATCAAATTGTTTTTGACCGAAAAGTTCTTGCACCTTTACATTTCACATTTAAAAAGTGAAGTGTATGAACTTTTCGAACAACACATTACCATTTTTTAGACAAGTCAATCATGAAAATGCTGCAAATCTTTATGAAACATTATGGGATCAAGATTCTTCTGAATTTAAATCATATAGGATGAAACTAAAGCCTTATAATAAAAAAGGTAGCTTTAATTAGTTAAAAGTTTAAAAGAGGCTATTTTTAGAATTTTTAAACCAGCCTTCATCCTCTAAAGCTTCATATTCATCTATACAACCTCGGAGAACCGAAGCCGTTTGGATTTCTGAATGTAGAGAAATTATGGAAAAGATCTTAAACCAAGACTTTCGGGACAAGATTCATAGACTTGTATGTTTTTACATTTATCTAAAAATTCCTTAGATTTTTCATTACACCTACGAAAAAGTTAGTAGGTTGGGAATCCCTTCTTAAAGTTAGATCATCCTCATTGACCTTGGTGGGTGCAATTCGTTCACCCTCTCCCCAACTGCGCTAAACGTGTATTCCCTCAAACCTACTCGACTGATTATCCACATTTGACTAATTGGTGATCCACACCCTCCTCAATCTATTAAAATTATAATTTTATCAAAAAATTTTTTCAGGAAAGAACGGGATTATTTGAAGAAGAAGATACTTTTGATCAATTAGTTGAAAAGCTTAATAATGGTGAATACAACTCACCGATGGATTTTGAACATGCAGTCATTGCTTTAGTCGAAGCGTGTAAAAATTCTGTAGACGATGTGAGATCTTCGGTAGGTTTTGATTTTTCATCTCAGATACAAAAAGAATGATTATCCCCCTTTAAAATGTGTCTAAACAAAAATGAAACCTAATTGTATTACTAAAATCCTTACCGTGACTTCTCCAGGACATGGAAAACCAAATATACCTGTTTTAGAAATCATTGAGGGAGGAAGGGCAGTAACGTAACTACCAGAGGAGTAAAGCACACATGCACAAGCTTCCGTTTACGAAAGACATGTAGTAGTATCCGACAAAAAATTGAAAAATATGTAGTATTGGCCAATCGAAAACGAATTCGTTTTTTTCTAAAATCACAGAATTTTTTCCTGTCGACGTTTTTTTTGGTCGACAGTAACCTTTGCCTATGTATGATATGTAGTATTGAAAATTTTGACGTAAGACCTTGTGCATGTGTGGAGTAAAGTTGGGTAATTACTCCCACCCAAAAAATTAACATTCGAAAAAAATAATTAGATCCCTCATTATAATTTTGCAGACAATTTTTCAAAAAATTAAAAATATACGAAGGAATTTTACAAACTCAAGGTTAAGCAATGCTCAAAATCAATTTTCTTATAGATCAATAAAGCCTTATTGACTTTCCAATCCCAATTCAAAGTCCATATGAAGCAAGTGACAACAAAATACACCAAAATGACAGAAGTCCCTAGTTCACGCTCTCAACGAGCTGCGGCTCAACATGCTGCCGAATTGTGGCGTAATCCAGATTTTCAAGGACCGAGCACTTCTAAAGCACTACGTGAGCGTAAACGACAACAAACTAGATATAATACTAGAAAAAGAGATGGTACGGAAATTTCTTATCGGGAAGATCCTGATGATTGATTAAAAAATTTTCATATTTTGTAACGTTAATTATTGTATTTATGGTGTCGAAGTTGATATTTTTAATTGGGAAAAATATTATTAATTTATTATTTAATTATAAGTAACACGTGCGGAAAACTCCATCCACCCACCCTCCCCCCAAATTTAGGGGGGAGGGTGGGTTGTTTGCTTGCTGCGGGGGTCGTGCGCAGCAAGCAAACAATATTCAGGAACTCGCGCAAAACAATTTTAGAACGCGCGCGAAGCACCAAAATTTACTATTTTTTCACCAAAAATTTTCATTTTCTGAGCATTTTCAGCTCTAAACAATGTTTATGTTTAATTTAAGGTCGGTATTTTATGTGCACTTAATATATCAAGAACTTTTTAAATCAACTAGCTTGAAGTATGTACATACTTCTCAAAAATCTTGGCACTATAACTTTTGTCACGCGTTTTGTCACGCTAACTTTTGTCACCTAACTTTTGTCACGTAACTTTTGTCACGGATACAAAATACAAGCCAACAGATTTTGTCACAGATACAAAATACAAACTGCGAAAAATCAACTGTATTTCGACAATCTGTTGGTTTGTATTTTGTATCCGTGACAAAAGTTAGTGTGACAAAAGTTACGTGACAAAAGTTAGAGTGACAAAAGTTATAGTTTTATGATGACGTGACAAAAGTTAGCGTGGCAAACTCAATTCGTGACAAAAGTTATAGTGCCAAAATTTTTTACATCTCTACAACTTTTTATTGATCAACAATAAATAAACATATGCAATAGAAATAAGTTCCGCTACAAAAATGAGACTATTATTAACATACCCGCAGTATAAAGTTATCAAAACTAAACGAACTAATTCCAAACCACCAGAAAACCATCTAAACTTTTATTTTGTTAAATTTTTGTTTATTTTGAAAATATACTTTTTATCCAGCAAAAATCCGATAGATTGCACAGTTGAGAGAATAAAAAATAAGTATGCGAAAAAATTCGACCATGGTAGAGTTGATCTTGAATGAGAGAATTGAATATAAGCAAAATTTGCTAACCCAAATTGTGCAACAACATATAAAGTTTCGCACAAATTTAAAGGTTTATGATATTTTTTCACTTTCTCTTCGATCTTAAAAAGGAACTTTAAAAATCTCCCGATCCATATAAATTTACCGGTGGCACTCCTTCAGCAGGATTTTTCAGCTTTAACCAAAACCAAGTCCACTCTAATTCATAGCCAGGAAGATATCCAGGTGGCATAAAAAGGGTTTTAATTTTATTTAAAATTCCAGGAAATATCTCCCACGCTCTATCATCCACTTTAAAAAGTTTATCCCATCCAAGGTTTTTGAATTCAAAGAGCTAAATTTTAATTGAAAATTTTTTTACGGCGAATCAACAATGCCCACAGAACAAATACCCCCTCCCCGTATTGCCCCGATAGAAACGCGCGGCAAATCTCCCCCCCCCCTCCCGTTGNACTTTAAAAAGTTTATCCCATCCAAGGTTTTTGAATTCAAAGAGCTAAATTTTAATTGAAAATTTTTTTACGGCGAATCAACAATGCCCACAGAACAAATACCCCCTCCCCGTATTGCCCCGATAGAAACGCGCGGCAAATCTCCCCCCCCCCTCCCGTTGCGTAATTTCAGCCGCAGAATGGGGGGGGGGAAGCACTTGAAAATTTTCGATTTTATCATGAAATGTTTGAAAACATTATAAGGGGAGCATTAAATAATAAAAAATTTTCCGGCCCTTCGTTCGGGGCATCCCAAAGCCCCCCCTAATTACGCACTTCCCCCCCCCCTTATAGGCCAATTGCCACAGAACAATTTTTCCTTATGTAAATTGTCCCCGCAATACAATTGTTCCCAATAATTTTTTTGTCATGGGACCAGCTCCTGACCAAAAAATCATGGAACAATTGTCATATGGGTGCAATTGTCCCCGAGGCAATTGTTCTGGAGGAAATTCTTGATTCGCACTTTTTTACATAAATACTTGTAAGTAAAAAGGGTTAAAAGTTTTGACATTTTCGACTAATCCATAAATCGGTTTTTCTTCATTCTCTGGTTCGAACGTTCCAAAAATTCTATCCCAAATTATAAATACACCACCATAATTTTTATCAATGCAATAAGGATTACGTCCATGATGAATACGATGGTGGGATGGGGTATTTAGTAAGTATTCTAGTGGTCCTAAATTTGGAGTGATCTAAAAATCGAGTTCTAAAAATCTAAAAATATAGGGTGATGCAAAGATTTTTGCAATTTTTCAAATTTTAAAATTTCAATAAAATAAACCATTATGGGTTTTCTATTCTAGGAATTGATTGTGCGCATTCACGAACCTTGAAAACTCTTCCCTGGCCTGATTCAATGAAGAGGCATATGTTTTGAAGCGAAAATATGCTAATTCAGAGCCAGGGAAGCGATTTCAAGGTTCGGCAATGCTCACAATCGATTCCTGGCATAAAAATCCCATATAGGGTTATTTTAGTGAAAATTTAAAAATTGAAAAATCGCAAAAATCTCTTTGGCAAAAATACAAGACATTCATTCCTCCTTAATTTACTGTTCCCAAAATCTGGACCCCTTTAATGTATGATAGTATACATGTTTTATCCTTATTGTGAATTTTTTTAATACCAAATTTTACTTCATTGTGTATCCAAAATTGATACAATGCATTTAATGCTTTATGTGTCAAAAACATTGGAGGTGGCACGACAAAACTTTGCATGCATTCAAAAAATGTTAACCCAACATCTTGAAAAATATTTTGCCTTAATGCTGTTGTTAAGTTATAATATTCTGAACTATGATGTGTGCTATGAAATGCCCAAAATATTCCGACTTCTAAAAATGAAAATAAAAGATAAATAGATAATTAGAAACAATACCATGCATAAATCGATGCCCTAAATAATATAACAAATCTTGAGCAAAGAAGGTAAAGAACCATAAATAAATGGAATTTATTGACCAATCAAAAAATCGGTAATTTTCATATATCCAGGAATATAGAACTAAAGAAACTGTTCTACCACTTATTCTAGAAAAATACTTTTTTAAATAAAAATCTAAGAGGGACATATATTTTTGGTCGGACTCAGTTCGTAGACATAATCCCTGAAACGGAAGGGGGTAATGAAGTTCATTTTTTAAAAATGTAATTTTTTAGGCGAAACATGGCTTTTTGCAAAAAACTGCATTTTTATCAAAAATGGTATAAGGCTTTATTTTTCAGTACTTAAATTTCAAAAAAATTTATTTTGTTACTCGGAAGAAAAAATTATAAGTCTAGTGAAGTATCACTCAAAAAATTTATTTTTTCTAAAGCGTCTCGAAATCGTTGAGACGAATTAGTGGATGCCCTTGTAGTAGCGTTATAACGTGAAAAGACCTGAGATGGTGTAGTTTTATTAGAGGAAATATGATATTACGAACTTGAGCAATTGTGAAGAAAGACCAGCATTTAGTGAAGTAATAGTATCATTTAGCATAAAATGGGTGTTACTAGTAAAAGTTTTTTCTCTGCAAGACCAAATTGCCATTTCTAAGATTATTAGGAATAAAAACCAGGATATTGTCTAAAATAACATAAGGCATAAGAATTAAATTTTTATGCCTATCCCCTCTCCAACCAACCAAAGTAATATGAAGTTTTTTCATTTCCCCAAATAAAGGAGATGAGCTTAGATAAAAAACTTTACTGTCTTTCATGATGATATTTTAAATTACAAATTTAATTTTTTTTAAGTAAAAAAATTACTTTATCAGTAAATTGAGGAACATCTTCAACACGTAGAAACGATGTCTCATCAGGAGTTACAATATAAAAAGCAGTTCGCAAGTTTATAAATTTAAAATTTTCGTATAATATTTGTAAAATCCTAAGGCCAGAATAAATGTCTTTAAGAAAATTTTCTGCAAAATTAGTTAATATCATTTTTTAGTTCTGAGCCAATATTAAAAATGCAGGTAAAAAAGAATAGCCAAACAATGTGTGCTTTCTCTCTGTGTTGCTCTTTATTTCTCTACAAAAAAGATGATAATATTTTTTATACTGACTCTCTGTCACTCTGATTTTTATCAATGTCTAGTTTGCATCTTCAAAAAGAAATATAGCATTATTATAACTCGCCGAGACGAATAAAATAACAACAAAATTAAAAATTTGAAAATGCTTTGGATTAATGAAACGAAAATCATATTTCATGTTTTAATTTTGATAACACAAAACATTTCTCAAATTCATGTTCTGTCACATGGAATAAACTTCCCAAAAGTTTATTGGTCCTTTATATCTTCTTATATAAAACATGTAATGTATAGACTAACTTTGCAGCGTGCGATCCAAACTCAGATGCAAAAATAAAAGTTGTAGGGGACAACAAGAGAAGACGATTGACACTAAAATCATGGGTGTAGCCTTCATAAAATTTTTCACTATTTACTCCTAGGGTAAAAAATCGATTATACCGATGAGTATGAGAATTTCTATGCGGTTTTTTTTAAATTGTAAAAAAAAGGAAAAGCTTATAAAATGTAAAAAAAATTGTAAAAAAAAGTTTATAAACACAAATTAGCAGATAAATTTTTTGACTAAGATCTTTTATAAGGTCAAAGAAAATGTCGGGAGAAAGTATACTTTTCACGCACATTTATCATGAAAAAATTTTTTTGAATTTTCGATATTGGTCGACGGTGAATACCAACGAATGGCGCTCATATCGTAGATTGCAACGCTCGCGGTTATTTCGACACCGTGCTGTTAATCATGGGCTGCATTTTGTCGATTCAGCCAATCCAGCCAACCACACTCAAACCATCGAGAACAAGAACGGCCAGCTTAATATGATTCGGCGAAGACATGGTGTGGTTGATCAAATTCTTCCAAATTTTCTGAAGGAATTTAATTGGCGCGAACGTTTCCGTCAGAGAAATATGGTGGTATACAACTTTTGGAGCCAAGTCAAAGCCCTTTTTCCTTGCGAGCCTTAAGTCACTCAACGTATTCTTACCCCAACGGCCCTCTTTAGGGCCACATTCTAAACATGAATCACGTGCTTATCACAGAAATCTCAAAATTACTATAACATTAAAAAATTTTTAGCATTTTTTTGAAAAAAAGTTTTCAAATTTTTTTCATGATAAATGTGCGTGAAAAGTATACTTTCTCCAAATGTCGCAATCTATAAAGTTTTTAAACTACTTTTTTACATTTATTAGGCAAAAACGAATTTTCTTTAATTATCTTAATAAGATTGTGGTTTTCCATGCTTCTTTTTAATTAGAATGCAATTTTATTTGGAATCATTAACCCTCAGACCATGTGCGTTTTGTTTTTTAATGATATTTATTCAACGGATTTATTCAAATTCCAAGCAGGGTTCGTTATTAAACATTCTTAATAGCTCTTTGAAGTTCAAGTTTCGAGTTTTATGATATAAATATTTCATGCGAAAAAGAATTAAGCCAAAGTGATTTTCTTTCTTTTATTTGTTTAATTATACTAAAAAATTTAACTATTTACCTTAAAAAAACTACTTCTTTGTAAAACATAACTTCATTTTTAATTTTTCTTCATTCTATATTGCTTAAGTCTTTAATTTTTATACACAAACTAGCGTGCTAGGCGAGTCTAAGCCTAAATTGGGTGCGCTTCGCGCGCTATATTACAGTAGCCTCTCATATGTACCGCCCGGTAGGCTAATTTTTGACCATGTTTGAAATTTGCATATTTTTCAATTTTTAGGTTTAACTCCCTAATTTTTACAAAAAATTTTGTTAAAAAATAATATCACCATCGTGTTCACATAGTCAAAAACCTCAGCGTACAAAAAACTAGGTGGTTTGGATCCATTTTTGAAATTCGCATATTTTCAATTTTTAGGGGGTAACCCCTAATTTTTAATTTTTTTATGGGGTACCCCATTTTTTGTTTCCTGCACACCTACCCCCCTACCTACTAACTAAAAAAAGACCGCATGTCAATCCGATTAACCTTTCCTGAGATTTCGCGGTTACAGACGTACGGACAGACGGAAACAGTAATAGTTTTTATATTTATGATATGTGGTTTACCGACATAGAATATGGCTTAAACATATCAAAACAACAAGAAATCTATGCAAATGGAATAGATGGTATTAAAATTGATTCAACAAATAAAGAGATTTCGATCATCGAACGTATTAAACAAGAAACAAGCTTAAAAGAAAACTTTAATCCTATCTTTTTATTACTAAAAATTACCGGACTTTATGTCCATCCACCACAACAAAGTCTAAAATGGTTTTATTTCGATATATTTAGAGTTAGTATAATATGTATATTAAGTAAGTTTTCTTGATTTGGATAAAATTCTTATTGTATTTTGTACTTTAGCTATTTACAAAACTTTATTTTTGTTATTTTATTTATTGACAAAAGAAGAGGAATTTGATCATCGTATTAGTGGTTCAATAGTTGTTACAAGTTGGTCAATTAAAGCCACCTTTTCTATGGTAATTTTTAGTCTTTTAATTAAAATAGCATGACGGTTTGTATATAAAATGCTACCAAACATTCCAGTAGTCTTATACAGATTGATCAAAAAGTTTCTTGTATTTATACATTCAACTTTTTGAAGCCTTATCTCCGGGTTGAGCATAAGCAAAAAAGTACGCATCGGGGAAAAATAATTTCAGCGCCAAAAATTTCTTCATCCATGACTTGTAAATAATGGCAAAAGACTCTATCAAAAAAGCTGTACTGGAACCGGAGATAAGGCTTCAAAAAAGTTGGATGTAAAAATACAAGAAATTTTGATCGCCCTATATATATAGTCTGTTTCCCTGAGGGTGAGACACAAAGTTCTCCGAGTGTGTGTAATGAGCGTACAGGGTCTCACAGAGGTCAAAATCAAAAAATAATGATATGAAAAAATTTTTAATGTAGTTTTAAGGGGGATTTGCTTTAACAACTTTTTTTGAGTCGCTAAAATTAGGTCCGGGAATCAAACTTGCGGGCCTAACTTACCTTGTCAGATTAGATTGAATCGCTCATTACACCACTCGGAGAACTTTTGTGTTTCACTCTCCGGAAAATAGACTATAGCTGCTTAATTTAGCTGTTCCTTCTTTATTGGCAATATCAAGGGTATATGTATGACCTGCTAATACAACTTGAACAACATAACGCATCATGCAAAAATAGGCATACAAAACGTTACATAAGAGAAATTCTTATTATATCATTCATAGTAATTTTTGGTGGCACAATAGGCGGTAGTATTTCAACAGTCCTAGCCCAGATTGGGCAAAACTCGCGTACGATGCTAGATCAAAAATATCAGCAAGTAGTTTCTATATAAAAATATTTTTTTAAATTTTTAGCAAGTTTTTTATGTGAGCTTCTCACCAATCATCTCGTTGATAGTAACTTTGTATGGATATTTTGTTTGGACTTTAGTGCTAGCATATTATGTCATCCTTACAGACATGCTGTCAAATGTTATTCAAAAATTTAATAAAGAACTTGCTAAAGTAAGTATTGCTTTAAAATTAATATTTTTAAATATTAAGGAGCTTAATCATACGGAAATCAAACATATAGATAGGGACCGCCATAGCCTTAGGGGCTTCCGTACAGGAAAAAAGCGTCCTCCATTAATTTTCTGATTTCTTTTCAAAATTATAGTTTTATGTCTGTAGAATATAAATCAATAAAAACCCGATCAAATTTTTGATC
>OZJO01029847.1:0-25391 GCA_900406225.1 Acrobeloides nanus | reverse complement strand
CCAAAAACGGTGGAAAAGTGCAAAGAAAATTATTCCGGACTTAGAAACAGACATATGTCTGTTTAGAACAGACAAGTGTAGACACGTGTCTGTTTAGAACAGACACATGTCTGTTTAGAACAGACACGTGTCTGTTTAGAACAGACACGTGTCTGTTTAGAACAGACAAGTGTCTGTTTAGAACAGACATCAGCAAAAATCAGAAAATCGTAAGAAACACGCCAATTCGCACCTAATTCGTATCAAAAATGCTTGATTTTCATAGATTGTTATTCCGAACTTTGTCTGTTTAGAACAGACGTTGTTCGTTTAGAACGTACAAAAATGTCTGTTTCCTTTACTCTCTGCTCCCCCCCTCTAGGATGGCCCGCTTAGCGGGAATTCCCTGTATAACTTTCGCCATGTTCGTATCAATATACATATTGATTGCAAATCAGGCAACTCAATTAGTCTGAAATTAAATGTTTATTGACACGAAAGTGGGGAAAGTTATCGTGTCGAAAGTTATAGTGCCCATTTTTGGGTTTATCACACATTTTTGCTTTATTAGAAGTTTGGGCGTCACCCAAGGGATGTGTGTACAACCAAGACTCATGATGGTACTACCCAAACTCATACCTGCCACCCACTGGGTGGGTTTTGGGTGGTGGGTGGTACTACAGGGTGTATAAAAAACGGAAATTAGGCGATTTTTTCATGTTTTTTCGATCCGAAATTTTTTTTAAAAATGACCTTATTAGAACTAATTTTATGCGAGGAATCGATTGCGCGCATTCCCGAAGCTTGAAAACGCTTCCCTGATTCAGGGAAATTAGTGCATGTCCGATTTTAGCTTCAATACACACTCTTATTTCTCTGAATCAGGATCAAAGAAGCATTTTCAAGATTCAAGAAGGCATGCAATCGATTCCCCACATGAAATTACCCCCAGCAATATGATTTGAGGGAGAAATTTCAAAATTTTTCAATTTTCGCTTCAATATACACATCTATTTCCCTGAATCAAGGAAGCGTTTTCAAGCTTCGGGAATGCGCGCAATCGATTTTTCACATAAAATTACCCCTAAGTATATCATTTTTTTAAAAAACTTTTAGAAAAATTTTTTTCGATTTTTGACCCTGGGGTGACCCCCACAATAGCTCCTTATTTTGAAAAAATTGTATAACAAAGTAAGAACCTAAAATTTCTCTCTACCCTCCTACGTTTATTCTCACTGCCCAAGGTATCAAAAAGGGAGATTTTAATTGGCTTTTCTAAAATTCTACACTTGAAATGGTGTCATGTTTCGAGTTTTTTTTCATTACTCGTTGATGGCTTCAAATAAAATTTTTTGAGGTAACACAAATTGGCAAAGCTCATGCCAAACACACATATATATAAATTCAAAAATACGGCCCGCTCGAAAATAAACAATTAGAGACATTTGAAACGCGCTTTAGATTACCAACTATTTTTGTTGGGCTGTTCAACTTGGCCAAAAAAAAACTAGAACCAAAGATTTTATGTCTCTAATATAGGGATGTTATACCACAACGCTTCGAAAAGGAGGAAAAAATCTCCTTTTTGACACCTCTCTCTGACACCTTTTTCTAGTAAAAACTCATTTTTTTAGATTGTAACTTTTTGGGATTAAACATGGCTATTCTTTGTCTTAAAAAATAAGCGTTTCAAGCGCATTTCCAACGCTTCCCTGATTCAGGGACACGGGTGTTTTGTATTGAAGCGAAAATCGAAAATTTTGGGTTTCCTGCCTCAAAATCATCTTCCTGGGGGTAATTTGATGCGGAGAATCGATTGTGCGCATTCCAGAAGCTTGAAAACACTTCCTTGTTCCTGATTCAGGAAATGGAGTTGGTGTATTGACGCAAAAATCGAAAAAATTTCTATAAAAAACTTACCTATCGTAAAATTTGGGGTGTTTAAAAAGTTGGGGTGTTTGATTATTTGTAAAAATTTGTCAATTTAAAAAAAATTACCTATCGTAAAATTGAAAAATTAAGGCTGTAAAACGTACGTGCGTGCGTGAAGCTTATTTATAGACGCTTTTTCGCACATAAATCAACTTCTTCTTCTGCGGCTGTTTGAAGCTTCAATTTGACTTATTGTTTTTAAGAAGCAAATTCACGCGAATTGAATTTGTGCCACTTAGACAATTTTCGGTGAAAAAAAATTTTTTTTCAATCGTCGAAATTTTTCATTCGTTTCCTTGGTCATTAAAATTATTGCGCTTTAATGAACTTAGAGAGAAAAAAGAGAGAGAAATTTTTTATTATTAGCACAACTTCAAGCATGAAAAAAACTTTGGAGTATTTCAACAGCAAGTTTTTATCAGTTACAGTCGAACCTCGGATTTAGTCACAATGACGGGGGACAAAACAACCACATAAGGATGCAACGACTACGCAGGGATGCCGGTAGGAAAAATTTTACTTAAAGAAATTTTGTTTCTTTATATATAAAATCTTCCCGCCGACACCCCTGCGTGGTCGTTGTTATTAAATCAAGTGTTACACAGTCGAACCTCGATTTAGTAACGCCGACAGAGGGACAAAGCGACCACGCAGGGATGCCGGCGTTGTTACTAAATTGGGTGTTACTACAGCCGAACCTCGATTTAGTAACACCTACGGGGAGACAAAACGACCACGCAGGGATGCCAGCGAGAAAATTTTTAATTAAAGAAATTGGGTTTCTTTATATACAAAATTTTCCTGCCGGCATCCCTGCGTGGTTGTTGTTACCAAATCGAGTGTTACTACAGTTTAATCTCGACTTAATAACACCAACGGGAGACAAAGCGACCACGCAGGGATGCCGGCGTTGTTACTAAATTGGGTGTTACTATAGTCTCGATTTACATTGTTAGTAACACCGGCAGAGGGGCAAAACGACCATGCAGGGATGCCAGCAGGAAAATTGTTACTCAAAGAAATTTGGTTTCTTTATAAAAAAAAGGTCTTTACGGCATGTTCTGAATCATTGTAGTTTTTGAGAAACTGTTCATGTTTTCGTTGTAATACACAAACTTTTTGCGCAAAAATTGATTTTTTAAATTTTCATAACATGAACATTGTAGCAGTTTTTTATAGCTAAATGAGACGAACAAAATGACACCAAAATTATCCAATTTGAACATTGTTTTGGGTTATTGAAACGAAAACATGAATCAGAATTTTCGTTTCAATAACCCAAAACAATGTTCAAATAGGATAATTTTGGTGTCATTTTATTCGTCTCATAGAGTTGTAAAAAATTCCTACAGTGTTCATGTTATGAAAATTTAAAAAATCGATGCAAAAATTGATTTTTCAAAAAATTGAAATTCAAACAAGTTTGTGTATTACAACGAAAACATGAAAAATTTTAAACGCAATTATCTCAAAAACTACAACGATTCAGAGGGTGACGTAAAAACAAAAAATGCTCCATTTTTCATGAATTTTCCGAATATATCATTTTTACATAGAGTTTTTTCCGAAAAAATGTGGAAAAAATGAATATAATAGTCGCTTGATTGGATATAAATGTTTTGAACTATGGGGTCATAAAGTTGCAAAATTTTTCGATTTTTAAAAAAATTGGCTCCAAGCGGAATCCGAGCCCGCAACCTTGTGGCCACGAAGCCGTTGCTTTGTCACTGCACCACCGAGACTTGTTGAATGGACTTTTCAAACCAAGTAGTTTTTTTGCAAGTAGTTTTTTGTAGTGCTTTTTTGCAACTTTATGACTTCATAGCTCAAAAAATTTATATCCAATCAAGTGACTATTATACAGTCGACTCTCCATACAGTGACACTCCTTTCAATTCGATTAGTGATTTCTGTATAGCTTTCATGGTGCATCCCTGCGTGGTCATATGGT
Organism: Acrobeloides nanus; assembly: GCA_900406225.1. Classification (NCBI taxonomy): domain Eukaryota; kingdom Metazoa; phylum Nematoda; class Chromadorea; order Rhabditida; family Cephalobidae; genus Acrobeloides; species Acrobeloides nanus. The sequence continues at coordinate 21,529 of OZJO01029847.1, read as the reverse complement.
GGGAAAATAAGGATTAGTACTAATTCTGATTTTTCCGTCATACGACCACGCAGGGATGCATAAAAAAGCTATACAGGGATCACTAATCGAATTGAAGAGGGTGTCATTATATGGAGAGTCGACTGTATTCTTAACTTTTGAGCTAAGTTTCGAAAAACTCTGAGTTTGTCACACTTAGAAGGTCCCGGAGAGAGAAAGAAACCGGAACTGCAAAATTTACTTTCTACAAACAGATTATAGTGGAGGTATTAACAATTGAATTGACGCTATAAAAATAAAGTTGAAGGTGGATGTGATGAAGTGCTAAAAAAATATAACTTTAATTTCCGGTTTTCTTCGATGGTATATGGAGAACTGATTATAGTTTATAAGTGCTGCTATAAGTGTAAAATAATAACATCATTTTTGAATGACAAAAGTTCATAGCTACAGGGTGAGCCAAAAAAAAAACTGTACTTTTGCACTTGTTGGTATGTTATACCAGTCTAATAGATAACGGCAAAAGGTGAGTGAGCATCACCAGGTGGGGTGGCCGAGTGGCTAGAGATACTGGAAACAGTGTTAAAGGTCCTCGGTTCGACCCCGGGTGAAGTCACAAAGATTTTTCCGGCTTGTCTGAGATTGGTAATCTATTAGCCTACGTTTGGACGACACTTTACTGGTACAACGAGAGCAGCGTACGGGAACGTCCTTACAGGTGAAAAATTTTCAAAAAATTTTTCCAAAAATCACCTATAAGGTATTTTCATGCGATTTTTGAAAACAAAATTTCAATTTTTTCGAATTTTTTTCATGTTTTTTCGAATTTTTTAATTTTTTTCGAATTTTTTCGAATTTTTTTCAATTTTTCTCGAATTTTTTTCATATTTTTTCAAATTTTTTAATTTTTTTCGAATTTTTTCAATTTTTTTAGAAATTTTTTCAATTTACTTCGAATTTTTTCAATTTTTGAAAAATTTTCGCCAAAAAAACGCAAAGTACGGTTTTTTTTTGGCTTACTAAAAGAACCAAAAAAACCATTTTTTGATCTTTCTATTCCCCCCTCATTCGATCCTGTTTTTTTATAGAGTGCCTATATGTAAACTTGTTGACGATAAAAGCTATAAAAACTTCCTATAATTTTTCACCGCCCCGACAAAGTTCGTCAAAATTCGTACTTTAATTGAAACTGAATACTTAATGCCCTTGTGTGAAGTTGATGAAAATAATGAAATTTGAACACGAGATATGAAAGCAAGCTGCCCTCTAAGAAAGCAAAAAGTAGTAGATGTCCTTCTCTAACGCTTACATGAATATTAATACAATAACAGAAATGTGACGCAAATGAGAATTTCCATGAAGCTGTCAAAAAATTCGCGATAAATTAATTTTCGACAAAAAATTTTTTCCTCTACATCCAAACATTGAAAAAATTTTTCACAACTGGAAATGACAATTTCATAAAATAATGAATTTTCATTCGAGGACCGCCTGAGGGAATTTTATGGCTTGCTACATTTTTAGGATCAACACAACAACCCGAGCTGTTGCTGCTGCGGTGAGTGTGGTTAATGTCGAAAAGTCACCAAGCATGTCATGCCGAATTATGCATTTTTAAGTGAATTTTGAAATGCTTCTAACTTTTTGGTTGAATCCTTTAAATTGACGTGGATAAAATTTGTTTCGGCATTAAGCTGAAAAAAAGTAGGGCACAGTCATACATGGACAAGGGGGCAAGGTGATATTTTTGGCCAAAAATACGAAGGGGTCTAGAACATAAAGGTTTTCTCAAAAATAGAATTTTGCTTAAAATCAAATTTTTGCTCAAAATTGAATTTTTTTTCCTCAAAATCAAAATTTTTGCTCAAAAATGAATTTTTTCCACAAAAATAGAATTTTATTTAAAATCGAAATTTTTTCTCAAAATCGAATTTTTTCCACAAAAATAGAATTTTACTTAAAATCGAAATTTTTGCTCAAAATTGAATTTTACTCAAAATCAAAATTTTTGCTCAAAATCGAATTTTTGCTCAAAATTGAATTTTTTTCCTCAAAATCAAAATTTTTGCTCAAAATTGAATTTTTTTCCTCAAAATCAAAATTTTTGCTCAAAAATGAATTTTTTCCTCAAAAATAGAGTTTTGTCCAAAATCGAATTTTTGCCCAAAATTGAATTTTTGCCCAAAATTGAATTTTTGCTCAAAATCGAATTTTTTACACAATATGTCTTCCCTGAATCAGGGAAGCGTTTTTCGTTTTGAAAATGTCAAATTCGAATTCCCCCACATGTTTTTACCCCTAGAGGGGTCATTTCCAGAAAAAAATTTTAATTCTTTCACGTGGGTGGCCCCCCTATTGTGTAGTAGCTCCAAAAAATTTTTAGCAATTTGTTTGCTCAACCTTTTACCGTTAGATTTATCGACAATAAAAAAATTTATTTTTATAAAGAAAAAATAGAAATTTTTCATACATACTGGGCTAATACAATCACAGACAACTAAGAAAGAAAGAAACATTCACCGAACAGAAATTACAAAATTTGTATAACAAAAAATATCAATTAAAAAGAGCCTTTGTAGATTTTGGAGTTAATGGATCGTTGAAGTGTTTTGAGGTATATCGAAGTGCATTCAGAAGGCGCTCGCTCTAAAATTTGATAAAAATTTATTTTTAAAAATATTGGTACTCGTCCGGATGAGCAACCCAGGGTTCAAAATCCAGAAAAAATTATATATTTTTTTCTAAAAATGACCTCCATAGGGAATTTATGCGGCTAATCAAATGCGCGCATTCCCGATGCATAAAAATGCTTCCTTGATCTTGATTCAGGGTCGGTGTATTGAAGCGAAAATCAAAAATTTTAGTTTTTGTGTAAAAAATGGTCGTTTCTGGGGATAAGGATATTTTTATAAGAGAAATAGATTTCGATCATCGAAAAATTGCATGTAATTCTTGTTAAAAATGTAGCCCTAAAAAGGGCCTTGCAATGTGTTAACCGTCCGATCTGGCAAGTTAAGTAACGTCGGGCGCGCGGGGGGTTCGATCCCGCTTGGAGTCGAAATTTGAAAAAACGCAAATTTCAAAGTTTTTTGTCACTACACTCTAAAATAAACTATAGGGTGGTCCAAAAAATTTCGTCTGTAGCCTGTTGCTGAACTTGGAAAATAGAAAATGTTGGGATAAGAAGACCAATATCAGCAGCTTCATGGGTTACATGGATACTGGGCGACAACTTGACTCCAAAAATTGTAGAAAACTTCGACCTCAGAAGCGTTCATTTTTTTACATTACAAAAATATAAAAGTTTTGATTTTCGTTTCAATAAATCGACCCTGAATCAAGGTCAAGGAAGCATTTTTACGCATCGGGAATGCACGCATTCGATTCGCCGCATAGAAAACTCCCTATGGAGGCCATTTTTAGAAAAAAAATGAAATTTTTTTCTGGATTTTGAACCCTAGGTCGCTAATCTGAACTAGTATCAAAATATTTTTTTGGCCACAACCTGCTCTGTATTATGGTCTTGTCGAATCACATTCACCACTGCACTCAAATTTATTGGAGACTGCCTACAAAAAGCTCCATGTTCATCAATGTGATCATATAGAATCAATGCGCCAACCATAACTCGTATAAAGAACTCTTGGGCTTCTCGAGATAAGCGCTCATAAAAATCTTTTCTTTCCAACATGTGGCGACATAGCTTAAAGAAACCAGTCCAGTAGGAAAAAAAAGTTGCCATTTTTTGTTGAAATTCGGAAAGTTCATGAAAAATGGAGCATTTTTGTTTTTACGACAACCTCTAAATCGTTGTAGTTTTCGAGATAATTGCGTTTGAAATGTTGAATTTGTTACAAGCTCTTCGTTGTAATACACAAACTTTTTTGAATTTTTAGCGGAAAAATCGATTTTTGCATCGATTTTTTAAATTTTCATAAATGAACATTGTAGCAATTTGTTATAGCTAAACGAGACGAACAAAATGACACCAAAATTATCCAATTTGAAAATTGTTTTTGGTTATTGAAACGAAAATTCTGATTCATGTTTTCGTTTCAATAACCCAAAACAATTTTCAAATTCGATAATTTTGGTGTCATTTTGTTCGTCTCATTTAGCTATAAAAAACTGCTACAATGTTTATTTTATGAAAATTTAAAAATTCGAAAAAGTTTGTGTATTACAACGAAGAGCTTGTACACAAATTCAAAATTTCAAACGCACTTTTCTCGAAAACTACAACGATTCAGAATATGCCGTAAAAACAAAAAATGCTCCATTTTTCACGAACTTTCTGAATATCAACAAAAATGGCAACAATTTTTCCCACTGGACTGGTGGGAAAATTAATTTTTGAGAAAAAAAACCAACATAGACAATAGTGGCCAAAGTTTCGGTAGTGTTAGACATAGGTAGATCGGGATGCTTTTGAACAAATGACAGAGTTGCGTTCGTAAGGCAATTCAGCATAGGAGTTGGGTTGGCCAAGAAAAGTGAGATGGTATTGGCAATCTCCAAGGGTACCACTTCATTAGCAAGAGAAGTGTCACCACGGGAAATGACCCGTCTAAAAGTTGTCTCAAAATTCTCAAATTGAGACGCGTAAAAAAATTTCATTTTTCTCCAAAAATCATGGAAACTTTATCGAATCGCGGATCTCTCATGATCCTTTGGGGCACTTCTTTAGTTCGTTGCTCACTTTTTATTTTTTTATTCCTGCCTCTCTCTCTATTCATTTTCAGGAGGGATGAGAAGTGCGCACCCCACAACAGGAGTTACTCCCAAATTACTGTGGCTTTTTGCGCATGCCCAACGCCCCGGAGCCAGGGGATTCCACCTGCTTAAGGCTTCGAAAGCCGAACTTAGACGCTCCGGGCTTAACATTGCTTAACTTGCAAGATCGGACGGTCCGGCGGCGTATCGAGAAAACTACGCTTCCAAACACGATTTGATTGGAATTCAGGCAACATTTTTTATTGCAGTGAATAAAATCCATTTGATATTCATTGAAATAAAAAAATGTAGCCTGAATTTCAATAAAATCGTGTTCATTGAAACGATTGACGAAAGGGGTCATAAGATCCGCGATCCGATCAAGTTTCTAAAAGAGAAGCGTAAATTCAGAATTTTTTCGAAAACAACTGAACATGACCTATACCTATAAAAACTGAAATCATTTTGCAAGGCAGGAGTAATCATTTTCAACGCATCAAATCGTAAAACAAAATCAACTATTCTAGCTAGCTGTTTACAAAGCGCTTGTGTTGAATCGATTTGTTCAGCTGGAGGTAAAGGTCCTGAGCAAAGTTCCCATAATAAACTTGGTACCACCTAAATGTTACACATTATGCCAGCAATAGATCTATATTTCTAATAGGGTAGATGGGATCCCGAAATCGAGGTGTCCTCACGATTTTGATCCATGAAAATGGCCATTTTGGCGATTTCGGGGTCCTGGTGCAATCCCAGTTCATAATTTTTTTAACGAATTTTTCGATTTTTGATGCAATTTTCCATTTTTGACGAATTTTTCAATTACTGTCAGGCGCCATTTATACTTCCGTCGTGACGCGACAGTGTATTTTGTGTCGTACGACGCGTCGACACGACGGAAGTATAAATGGGGCCTCAAAGTTTTCAATTTTTGGCGAATTAAAAAAATTTCGAACCTGATCTCGCCCGATTTTCGGGATCCCGAAATTAAAATCCCGATCCCGTTTTTGTGATCCCGAAAGAAAAATCCCCCGATCCCATCTACCCTAATTTCTAACCTGTTCAATTTTCATAGCCAAGTCATAATAAGCCTTAATCCTGGCCACATATTTGATAACTACGTCAAAAGCAACTTGTTGTGCTTCAATATCATGCGGATTTTGCAATGCGTTTCGAATGTCTGTAGAAGCACCACAACCGTATGCTTCTAGATCCCTTTCTTGTTTGGAAGCCTCTTCTAAGACTTTATCCAACAATTGAAATAAGCACCTTTCTGACTCGCTTGGCAAAACATGCTCAAAATCGAGGAAGACTTCTACACCATTCTCGTAAAAATCTTCACTATTAGGTCGTAGTAAATAGCATACAGCTGCACCACACCTACTTTCTCTTTCACGAACCATTTGGGAAGGTCTACAAAGTGTGGCTAAGCTGAGTGTGTAAAATTTTTGAGACCCCTCTGCTCGCCATTGGGATTTTTGAGCAGTTAGAATTTCTCCAAATTTTACAAAAAATTTTAAAAATTCTGAAAAATTAAAAAAATTCTTCAAATGAATTTTAAAAGGGAACGATTCATTAATCATTCGCCTCATAGTTTACCAGTAGGGGGGATACACCGGACCCTCAGGATGGATGGATGAATGGCCTTTCAGGGGGGTACATGATAAAATTTTCAAAAATTTATATGATGAATGAATTGGAGGGGGGGGAGGGGGTACACGACCCTCATGATGGATGGATGAATGACTATAAAGGCGGAAGGTCCGAGGATGAGTGGTGAGGGGGGTACTGTACCCCCTTGGTAACCTATGATTCGCCTATCGGGGCACCGCTTTCAACCGGGATGGTACAGTAGTTATGTTTACCGGAGCTGATGCCTCGAAAGCGTGAAGCCGAAGCTTTTCCTTGAGTCGATGGTGATTTACGGGATGCTGACTTCGCGGCCGTAGTGAGCTCCTTCAGTGATGATTCACCCTCGGATTGCCCTATGACCGCGGATTTTAATTTTTAGCATCCCTTCGTGATCGTGCATGGCATCCCTGCGTGGTCGTACATAATTTTTAGACGTCACCATTGAATTCCCCATGGTCGAAAACCTCCTGCGTAGTCGAAATCAGCGTGTTTTTCCGTTGAAAAAGTCGAAAAACGCTACTTTGTTTTTCTCCCCTATTGGATCCATAGGAGGATACTCATTGTAAAAAATTATCTCTAGGGAGTGGACCCATGATCGACCACTCATTTTTCTTCTTTCACCACCCCTAACACGTAGGTATAAGCCCTGCACTTTTTGGAGATCATCATAAAAAGATCGCCTATACACACGAACGAACACAAGCTTGTAAAATTCGTTGAGAAGTGTCCGTTGAAAAATGTCCTAGAGCCTTAAAAATCAAGTAAAAATATGTCTGTCGTAAATGACACGTCGACTAGAACAATTTGAGAAATCCCAAATTATTCAAAAATTCCCTTGGTGAGCAGAGGGGTCTCAAAAATTTTTTATTTATTATATATCTTGGTATCCCCAAAGCTATTAAAAACCGCGGTCACAATTTTAAGGATGATTGAAAAGCGACAATTGTTGGCCGTGGCTATTTCGATGTGTGCAATATGATAAAAAATTAAAGATGTGGCGTCTGTTTAGTTTCGGTCGGCCGGAGTGGAAATGCTCAAAAATCGGATTTCAATTAGAATGAGTGTTGCTAGTTGTGGAGCCAATTATGATGAATAATTTTGCCATAAGAGTGTTTTCTTGTTGATGCTTAGATAAGTTTAAAAGATAGATCAGGATTTCATGGCAATAGGATGGTACACACCTCACAAAACAAATTTTGACGAATTTTTCACTCGAAATTTGAATTTGTAATGCAAAATTTTGTAATGTGCGAAAAATTCGGTAAATTTTTTGCACCAAAAATCGCAATTTTTTGGATATTTTTTGCCAAAAAATGTGTTTTTTTGATACAAACAATGAAAATTAAGGAACTTATGCACTTCGGCCCCCCCCAAATTTGAGGAGGGGACCGAAGTGCACTGATCAGTGCAGTTCGGCCCCCCCCCAAAATTCGCATAAATCAAACATTATGAGGAGCCGAACTGCACTGATCAGTGCACTTCGCCCCCCCCCCAAATTTTGAGGGGGCCGAAAGTGCATAAGTTCCAAAATTAATTTAAGATTTCTGATTCTTCATCTAGCAAAAATTCAAATTCCATAAATTCCGCCATCTCATCGGGTTGTAAAATGTCCATTTCTTCGAATTCCATCACTTCCACTGCTTCATGAACTGGACTAGATTCTAACGTGGAGCAGCTGCACGTTCAACTAGAGATGGGTGATCTTCTTTTAAAAAAACAAATCGTAAGATAAAAAACAAACCAAATTTTAAAAAACAAACCTGTCGCCAAATTTTCATCCACATATTTAGATATTCCAAGATCCCAACTCCTGGTTCAACTTCGCTGCAGATTTCTAAATCACTTCAAAATACGTATATACAAACCAAATATACAACAATTTTAAAAAATATATTAAAACTTTATTTTAAACATATATAACATTAAACGATCATGATCCCTATATGGATTTAAAGTTGAAGAACCGGCCGCTTCTAAATGAAGAGCACAAAAAGTGGAAAGAAAGCCACGAGAAGGACGAGCGCTTCAGGATGCTTCACACCACTAGTTTCCGCCCACCCAATTTCTGTCGACTCAGGTTTCGGAGTATCTTGCTTAGATGCTTCCGTTGACGACTCTGGCTTGGCTTCGGTTGGTTTCTTGGTGGTGTTTGTTGCTTCGATTGGTTTCTCGGTGGTTTTCGCTGCTTCGGTCTTATTCGTAACTTCAGCGGCATCTAAAACTAAACAAATTAAAAACGTTAAAGCCAAAAAGCAACTTACAAATAACCATAAGCGAGCACGCGACGAGAAAAACTGTGAACAGAAGTCGATTCATGATATATGACGATCACTTCAAAGGCTGGTGTTTGAAATTTCTTGGAAATCTTTTGATATTTGCCGATCGCAAAAGTACAAAGCCAGAAGTCCAGCTCCTTTTATAGTCTTCGCAAACCCGAAGTTCCCGAAATATGCGAATTTCGTGTACCCTATAAAAGGACTTAGTTTTCGACAATTGCTTCACTTATGCAATCAGCAAAGGGATCATACGCTATCTTGAATGGAAAACTCGAGAAAGAAAATTTCAGTAGTGCATAAATAGAAATAAAGCCTACCGAATTCCAACTTCCATTCTTTCAGCCTCGATGTAACCATACATATGGGTAGAAGACTATAAGTAAAAAAGTGCCTAATAATCAACAAGCATTCCAGTGAAAAGAGGGATAAAAATTAGGGCTTATTGCTTTTTTATGCTCAGGAACATAAAATGAAATTTCGCACCCAGGTGCATCTATTTTATAGAGACCCGTGCTCGCTTATGGTTATTTGTAAGTTGCTATTATGGCTTTAACGTTTGTTGCGGAACCAGAGAAACCACTACCGTGAAAGATTTGAATAATACAGGGTGAATCTTTCAAGTGTCACGGGTTTGTAACGACTATATCTCGAGCTAGGAAAATGCATTTTTCATGTGGTTTTTTGCTACGTGCTATTCAGACCACCCCGTTTTGTGTTTGATAAAAATTTTTTAAAAAATTTTTCAAATTTTTCGATTTTTTGCCTTGGTCCCCCAAGGGGTCAAAAATCGAAAATTTTTGAATTTTTTAAATTTTGCTAAAAACATGTTTCTTGTGGTTTTCGGGGCCGGGGAACACGATTTTGATGGTTAAAAAGTGCCTAAATGCACAAAAAAGTTGAGAAATATCCAAAAAATGGTGATTTTCATGTAAAAAAGTGACTTTTTTGGAGGGGAGGGTTAGACATGAAAATCACCATTTTTTGGCCATTTCTCAACTTTTTTATGCATTTTGGCACTTTTTAACCATCCAAATCGTGTTCCCCGACCCCGAAAACCACAAGAAACATGTTTTTAGCAAAATTTAACAAATTCAAAAATTTTCGATTTTTGACCCCTTGGGGGACCAAGGCAAAAAATCGAAAAATTTGAAAAATTTTTTTAAAATTTTTATCAAACACAAAACGGGGTGGTCTGAATAGCACGTAGCAAAAAACCGCATGAAAAATGCATTTTCCTAGCTCGAGATATAGTCGTTACAAACCCGTGACACTTGAAAGATTCACCCTGTATAAGTATTACAACGAATACCCTGATTGTTATTATTCGTTTATTTGATTCTCTTATTCCATTTCGATTGCAATAGTTTTATTCTTCATTTGTTATTTCGTTTATCCATTTCAATTCTTGTCTATTTCATGACTATAATTTCCCATCTTTTAGGTGTGAATGATATTGCTATTGTGATTTGGAGTGTTGAATAGGGTGGGATCCCGTATTTTGGGATCTCGAAATCCCTGTATATTCCAATTTCTCCGTTCGCCGAATCCCAAAAGCATCATGAACTGCCAAATACGAGATTGGAAGATAAAAAAGCGGCCTAATCTCGATTTCCGGGATTAGTCTGATTTTTTGAATTCACCAAATATTTCGATTTTTTTTCGTCTTCTAATCTCGTATTTAACGAAGATCGCTTAAATTAGTATCAGGAAATTTTTTTCATGCCTCAACAATATGTGCAATCGTTTTTTGTCTAAAAAAACCCTCTGTACAGCCGTTTTTCCGGCGAAATTTCGAATTTTTGTTCATTTTCGCTTCAATACATCCACCACTTTCCCTAAATAAGAATCAGGGAAGCATTTTCACGACTCATCAATGCGCGCAATCGATTCCCCGAATGGAAAAATCCTCAGGTGGGTTATTTTTTATGTTTATATCGAATCTACAAAGGCCGGTACTTTCCGAACGACCGAATAGTTAAACTACGAGAGATGAATAATCATTTCTTAAAAAATGAATGTCAAAAAGTCACTTTATACAAAAATAAAAATCAATTAGAGATCATTAGAAATACAAGTTAAATAGAATAAAACCTATAAAATATGAATATGAACAATATATATATAACATTTAAGAAACATTTTTTAGGCTGCGTTCAAGCATGTCAAAAGTCGTCAAAAAATGTCTAACTTTGCCTGATTTTCAATAAAATTGTGTTCATTGAAACGATTGGTCATGAAGCATAAAATTTTATTGGTCGAGAAGCAAAAAAACCAATAAAATTTGATGTACCCCTAGGAATTTCTTCATGACCAATCGTTTCAATAAATACAATTTTATTGAAAATCAGGCAAAGTTAGACTTTTTTGACAACTTTGTCACAACTTTTTGACAACTTTTTTNCTAAAAAAAATGAAAATTGAATGCACAAATTGTCATCGGATCATCAATTTATGATAGATTTGCCACTCAAAAATTCTTTCATTGTTTTTGGACTAATAAATGCTATAATCTAACAAAAACAACTACAAGTGACGGTGACGGTCACCAGTGATGCGTGCAAATTTACAAAAAGTAACAATTTTTTCACCGGTCTTAAATATGTGAATTTTGTGGCGTTATAATTAGAGATCGGTCAAAATCAAAATTTTGGGAACTAGTATCGATCGAGATATCCCACTGAACGTGAGATTTTTCGAAAAAAAATTTCAATGACCTACTTCCGCTTTTATCATCTACAGCAACCAAAGTAACGTTATCGTCACTGCGTTTTTTCTGAGAAGATAATTTCAATTGTTCCAATTTACGAATTGAGTGACTTCCTTCATAAAAAGTGCCTCCACATTGATGACAAATAGCGAAAATCCTTCCGGGAGTGTCGATAACGTTGGCTAGCGAATAATGCAACTTGATTTTTACAGGACCTATCGATGACGCGGTTCCGATCACAAGGCGGTTACTGAAAATTTAAAATCATTTCAGGGCTATATCCGTTTCAGTTCCAACTATAAAAAAAGGCCCAGAGAGCATGTGTACAAATTTTGAAAATTTTTAGTTGTTTATACGACACTACCCCATTTTTTCAGGGGAAATTTGCCCTACGATCACATTTTCCCCCACCAACTTGCCCCATGTCATGAATTATGCGAATTTCATATGGGAAAGTTGGCGAATAAATGTGATATTGGGACAAATTTCCCGTGGGTCAAGTGGAGTGGCGCCATTTTTTATAAAAGTGATAGAAGATAAAATATTGTTGAATGTTTGATCAATGTGAGTACGACAAAAGCATAACCCACAATTTTCAACATCCTTTTCATCTATCCACAGTGAAATACCCAAAAACGTATGAAAGACATTCAAGGGCTTGGAATGTGGAATTTTGATCAAAGCCTTTTATTACGAGGTGTTCCAAAAAAAAAAACCACCATTTGACCATTTTTTCTTCCAAAATGACTCATTAGGGGTATTTTCATGCGAGAAATAGATTGCGCGCATCGAAAAAACCTTGAAAACGTCTCCCAGACAATAAAATATCCAAATTTCAAGTAGGAATTCCTACCAAGAATAACTGAAAAAATAATAAAATCTTATATTTCATGGTCGGGGAGGCGTTTTCAAGGTTTTTCGCCGAAAAACGCAAAAGTACGGTTTTCACCCTGTAATAATAAGGAGCTAGAACACTACCAAAATTCAAACAACTTACGATATATCGATGTTTCCATGTTCACACACGGCCGTGATCAAAGTCATTTCTTCATCTTTGAAAAATTTCACCGCACATTTCAGACCACCATAATCAGCCGCGCTGATGTGCTGTAATGCCTTTCTAGCTTCTTTCGCGTCCACAGTTGTGTATTTTGGCATAAAATCCAAGTCTTTCGTCATTATGTATCGCATGAACATGTACTTGATAATTGGACCCGGTACATTGACAAACTGGGTAGCGTTGCATTTCTAAACAATCGGATTAAGAAAAGTTTGGAGCTATTATGGATCAGGGGGATCACCCCCACCAGGGTCAAAAAATCGAAAAAATCTTTTCTAAAATTTAAAAAAATGACATATTTGGGGGTAATTTTATGCGAAAAATCGATTGCGCGCATTTCTGAAGCGTAAAACCTTTGTTTGAACCTTAAAAATTGAAAAATACATATTTTTACCCTATTTTTACATTTAAAAATACGTATTTTTCAATTTTTAAGGGTAATCAAAGGTTTTCACGCTTCGGGAATGCGTGCAATCGATTTTTCGCATAAAATTACCCCTAAATAAGTCATTTAAAAATTTAAAAAAATTTTTTTCGATTTTTGACCCTGGGGTGACCCTGATTCACAATAGCTCCCAAAGTGTTAATTTTTGCTTGATAAAATCCAAGTTTACAGTTAATTTGTGAAAGCAACAAAATTTTCAACGCTCACCATACATCGAGTAAAATAATCCTCTTCATAAACCTTAATTTTCAGTTCTCTCAAAACAAATTCAATCTGCTGTGCCTTGGATTGATTGGCGCTTAGATTCACTGGGAGACTATGAACTCTTCCCGGAAACATTGGTCGTAACTAAAAAACTCGGATTAATGAGATTAAAAATTAAGCCCATATACTAACCTGGTCATAAGCTTTGCCCATAGTCAAAATCTCGGTTTTCTTCTTCCTGTTAGCATGTTCTATAAGTTGGGCTCGATTCGAAACCAACGTTGTATGGATACCACAATTTCTGAGTTCTTTTCCAATATGATTGATCATGTTATCGACGATCAGTTGAACATCTTGAACGCGTCTAGCGTCGCTATCATAGGAGAGCTCGTCTCGGATTTTCTGGAAAATGTTGATCATTTGAAAAAAATTTTCAATGAAAAGTTCAGGAAGTGGTTGTACTGGAAAAACCCGATATTTCAGATTTTAGGAGTCTAGGGAACCAGGAGAATTTTTGGTACTACTAAACATTAAAGGCCGTAAGTGACGTGAAGATTTTTTCGAAAAAAATTTTTAAAATTTTTTTAACAAGTGACCCTTTAGGGGTAATTTTATGCGGGGAATCGATTGCGCGCATTCTCGAACCTTGAAAACGCTTCTTTGACCCTGATTCAGAGAAGGAATCGGTGTATTGAAGCGAAAATCGAAAAATATTCGGAATTTTTATGAGAAAACCGTCGATTTTTACGTTTTTCTAGGCGGGGAATCGATTGCGCACACTCCTGAACTGTGAAAATGCTTCCTTGACCCTGATTCAGGAAAGGAATCGATGTTTTGAAGCAAAAATCAATTGGTACTACCAAACAAAAGAACCGTAAATGACGTGAGTATTTTTTCGAAAAAATGCCATTTACGGTTTGGTTGCTCTTGTTTAGTAGTACCCGACAATCCAATATGTACTAATTTCCCTAAATCAGGATCAAGGAAGCATTTTCACGCTTCGGGAATGCGCGCAATTGATTCCCCGCATGAAATTGCCCCCAGAAATATGATTTTGAGGGTGAAATTTCAAAATTTTTCGATTTTCGTTTCAATACACACATCTATTTTCCTGAATTAGGGTCAAGGAAGCATTTTCACGCTTCAGGAATGCGCGCAATCGATTTTTCGCATGATTTTACCCCTAATAGGGTGATTTTCAGAAAATTTTAAGAGAAATTTTTTTCGAAAAAATGGTTTTCTTATAAAAATCCGAAAATTTTTCGATTTTCGCTTCAACACACCGATTCCTTCCTTGAATCAGAGTCAAGGAAGCGTTTTCAAGGTTCGGGAATGCGCGCAATTGATTCCCCGCATAAAATTACCCCTAAAGAGTCACTTGTTAAAAAAATTTTTAAAAAATTTTTTCGAAAAAATCTCCACGTCACATACGGCCTTTAATGTTTAGTAGTACCAAATTTTTTAAATCTTCCAATTCTATCATTTGTTTCCAACTTTCATATATAAAAAAATAGTATAGAATAGTAAATTTGATAATTTTGCACTGTTTCTAGCATTTTTTAGGAATGGAAGTTCAAACTTCCAGTGAAAGTTTCGAACGTATGATAGCTCTTTCGATTCCTGAGATCAAGGCGAATAACTTTTTAAAACATCACTTTCACCACACAAAAATCATTTAAGGGAAAAATGAAAGGTGCGTTCGTATCAACGTAATGGAAGATAAAATAATGTTGAATGTTTGATCAATGTGAGTATGACAAAAGCATAACCCACAATTTTCAACATCCTTTTCATCTATCCACAGTGAAATACCCAAAAATGTATGAAACACACCAGAGGGCTTGGAATGTGGAATTATGCTTTAACGTCTACCCACTCAATACCAATTCATTGTTTTACAAAAAACTAAAATATTTTTAACCCACATAGTTAGTTACCTTTACGATGCCATCTAATTCTTGGTCTGTAATTGGTTGTTTTTCGCGTTTTTCTCCCTTGGGTCGTGGAAGTGGTGGTGGAATGTGCTTTTTCTCAGTGTAAATAATACGAGATGCATAAAAGATGCCATTAATTATCTCCAAGTCTTCGATTCCCCTAAACAAAATGCACTTTTACAATAATAAACTAGAAAAAGGTTTGTAAATTTTCCCGTATCAGATCGCAGGAAGATAAGAAGATATCTCTTAGGATGCTTGCTATTTAAATAGTACGGCAAATAGCATGGTTTTGCGTAGTGTTAGATTCTGGAATCATTCACTTGCCGGAATGGAATTTTTCGGGAAGCAAAACCGGTTCATCTTAACCACTGAGAGAGAGATTACTGCCAATTTAAGAGAAAGACAGAATTCCAATCTAGTGTAACCCATAAACATTATAAGGACTAGTCTATGTAGGACAGACTAGTCCTCCATTAAGGTTTATATTTTTTTCAAAAAAATGTCTAAAAACGTTGTTCGACCAAAAATTTTTTAGAGTTTTTTGGTTATAACTCATCAAGACAAATCGATTGAATTCTGTTCGACACGAAGTGGACGTTGAGGTAGTTTTCGAAAAATCGCGAACATGATCGTAATAGATATACAGTCAAACCTCGATTATAACGGCACTCCCTCGTGTTTACCACAAAAGACAAAAATTTTTAAAATTTTCCGTTTTTTGAAAAAAATTTTTGGCAGTCGCTAGCATTTGATTCTTCTGCAAAATGGCCTTAAAAAATTTTGATTTGTTAAAATTTTTCGGGAAAGTTTTTATCTTTTTTTCACCCTGAATGTCAATATGCCAAAAACGCAAATTGACATTCAGGGTGGAAAAAAAGCTCAAAATTTTAACAAATCAAAATTTTTTAGGCTATTTTGCAAAAGAAGGCAAATTTTAGCGAACTGCCAAAAAATTTTTCAAAAAAATTTTACGGAAAAATTTTCGCAATTTTTGTCTTCCGCGGTAACACAGGGGGTGCCGTTATATTGAGGTTTGACTGTATTACCACATTGTTGAACAACATAAAAATGGCTATACTTACATTTCAAGCCGTTTGCAAATCTCTTTATATAGCTTAATCAAACAGTGGGCATCCATAGCTGCATATTTTTTCTGTTCGACACGAAGTGGACGTTGAGCCCAGTTACCTTGTTGTTCAGACTTATCCAATCTTATGTCCAAGATATTCCTGGACAATTCAGCCAAGTTTAATTGCGGTGGACGATCGTAACCTAAAAAATGAAATAAAAATTTTTTCACATACAGTAGCTACTCTCATACCAGGAAATACAGATTTAAAAGCAGCATGATTTAAAACGACCTAAAAAATATTTTTTACTACAAAATATAACATCAAATCCTACTAAATTCAACATTTAATGTCTTACTTGACTAATAATACTTTGAAGACAAATAGATGAAGCAGCAATTTGATCAATATATTTCTTTAGCCATGGAAAAGTATGGATTAAAACACGAAGATCGTTATGAAAAGCAAAGCCTAAAAAAAGAGCTATTCAAAATAAAACTGTCATCTCAATTTCAAACATACCAATCTTTTTCAAATCACTGTGGCAAAAGACCTTCGTGAAGAAATTCTCCCAATCTTCTTGAGTCAAAATTTTTTCTAATTTAACAATATCAATAAGGTAGACAGTCGAAGTGGTGGCAATTTGTAATAAAGCGGCTCTAAAAATGCAAAGTTTTTTAGGTACTTATTTAGAATACCTCCTCTAAGGAATAT
This sequence comes from Acrobeloides nanus, assembly GCA_900406225.1. NCBI lineage: Eukaryota > Metazoa > Nematoda > Chromadorea > Rhabditida > Cephalobidae > Acrobeloides > Acrobeloides nanus. The sequence goes on along the minus strand of OZJO01029847.1, from coordinate 4,792 downwards.
GCCTAAAATTCGCACTCAGCGACAAACGAATTATCAACGTATATTTTTTATTCTACTTACATTTCACGGATCGACAATCCGCTAGGACGCCATTCGACATCAATACCAACAATTTCCAAATCAAAAACATCTTCAATAACCGCATTCAATAAATCCTTTGTGTCTATCATATAAATCGGATATGTGTTATTCTCAAACAAATAGCACTGCTCGTAATGTTGGCGTCGTTGGTCTTCAATAGTTTGGCGCTTCATCTGCACATCTTCTTTCACTTTCAATACATCAACTGGATGGGAATATTCGAAGGACTTCAATGAACTCGGCCATATTGCATCAGGAATATTAAGGAGAAGCGCCAAAAATAGAGCTTTCATGTAATAACCGCCGCTAGATAAGTATTCTAGTAGAAATCCCTGGACTTCTTCTTTCTCCTCAGCCATGTGCTAAAATAAAAAATTTATTAGCAAAATATGAAAAAAAGCCTACAATAACGGTATCATCATAACTCTGTTCTGAAATATGACCATTTAAAAAATCGTAATGTTTGTAGACAATAAACTTAAACGCTCGTGCCAACATAGAATAAGGAATATTTTCTTCTTTGATGTCCCATTTCCTTAAAAAATCAAGTTAAGAGATTCAAAGTCCGAAGATAGCATCCCGTTCGATCTGGCAAGTTAAGCAACGTTGAGCCCGCAAGTTCGATCTCACTAGGGCGAAAATTGAGATATACAAAAAATCTTTCCTTACAAAAAATGAAACAAAAATTTTTTGCAGTAAGACAATTTTTTGTAGATCAAGCTTTTTGCCCTAGTGGGATCAAACCTGCGAGTCCAACTTTGTTTAACTTGCTAGATACGGACGGAATGCCGAGACTTCGGATTTTGAATCCATCTTTTTTATAGTTGGAGCTGAAACGGACTATAATACTCTAACTGCTACCTTGCATAACGAAATGTCAACTTCATAATTTTATCATTTCTGGCTCTAATAGTATTCTCAATATCAGTAGTCAAATATTTCCATTCGAAAGGTGTGAACGTCTTAGGTGATAAACTCTTATAATGGGCGCCATGGAATTCGGAGAAATCGATGAGATTATCCATGTAGGTCATTAATCTTTCTTGAAGTTCGTATTGATCAAGTAAGTAGCGCTCGATTAGTGGACGATTGTTGATTTGGAAGCAATAAAAAGCGAGCTATAAAATGCATACTTTAGAGAAAAAACTAGTACAAAATTTCTGAATTACTTCAGGAAGGCGATCAATGAATATTTCATGTAACTTGAAATGAGCAATCCAATGAATGGCTCTCTCATATTCGGACGCATTCAGAAGCCTCTAAAAAAGGCAAAAAAATTGTTCAAATTCAAAAATTTGCATTATTTGATATAATACATTAAAATTTGGATTTAGAAAATAGCACAAAAAATCTTACATTAATAACCTCCACTACTTCATTTAAAATGTCTTCACTGTCTTCGCATTGCAAATTTTTCAACTGGAAAATATATTCGATTCTATCCAAGTATGTAGAAGCTTTGAAATTACTGACAATTCGAAGGGAATTTTTCTAAAACAACACACATCATTTTCCCGGAAAAAATCATCTAGGAAATCAAAAATTGATTTTTAATAAATTTATATTCGTCTTTGGAACGTATTTGTATTCGTACAAATACAGTTGGGTTTTTTTTCAAGTACAAATATAGTCCAAATACGAATATAAAAGCATCAACGGTAGCAAGGAAATTCGACAAAAATTGAAAAATTTATAAAAACGTGAAAAATTTGGGGGCAATTGCCTCCTCCGAAATCGAAACAATTTTCCTAATGGTCCCTCATGTTTTTGCTCAAAAATTTCCAAAATCATAAAGATCTATGATTTTTCACAAAAAATGACCAAAAATTTCCCATTTTTTCACCGAATGTGTCCAAAATTTTAATTTCTTGTCTTTAAAATTCATCATTTTTCGCCAAAAATCGTCATTTTTGAGCATCTTCAGCTTAAAAAACAAGAATTTTTCAAAAAAATTTCGTCAAACAACATAAAGGAAGGAGGACCCAAATTTTTACCAAATTTTGGCCAAAAAATTGAAGAAAAAACATAAGGGACCTCCTTATGTAAAATTGCACCCTCCAAAATGAAATTCTTGCTACGTGCCTGCAAGCCACATAAAGTGGATTGTCACTGTTAGTAACATTGAGCATCACTAGTGCTTACCCAATCTTGTTCATGTACTTGTTGATAAAGAATTTCATCAGCGCAATAATCGCCTTGATCCTTCAGAAATTCATAAAAAGTGTTAAAAATATGATGAACCATTGAAGAGTCGTCTCGTCCGGTATAAATCTTATTGTAATTTTCAAACTCAGCCAATAACTTAAGAAAGCTTGGAAAAGCACCAATAACTTTTTCTCGATCGCGGTATTCATCCACATATTCAAAGTGAGTTTGAAGAGTTTTAATAATCGCTGCGGCTTTTTCCTCACCTAAAATTAGAGACCAGTGGACATTTTTGGTGAAAAAATGGGAAATTTTGGACAATTTTGGTAAAAAAAATTGAAAAAATTTCCCTCTTGATCCCGCCCATAATTTTGCCCAATATTTTTGAAAATTTAAAAAAAATCCTAATGGTCCCCCCATTGTAATTTTTCACCAAAATTTTCAATTTTTCACTAAAATAGGTCATTTTTCACCAAAAATGGCCCAAATTTTGGCAGATTTTTACCAAAAATTGTAAATTTCTTATCATTTTCAGCTTAAAAACAAACACTCTCAAAAAATTTTTAGTCTGTGGCAATGGTTTTTTGCTTTTTAGTAAGAATTTTTAACAAAAAAAATTGCTGCGTGGAAAGCAGTAACAAAAAAAGTCGCAAAAAATTTTACACTGTAGCCCCTTACAAAACTTTTTCTGGTTACACCCCTGATTAGAGACATTTATAAAAACTTTCAAGTAAAGAGAATGAGGAGGCAATAATCATTTCCCCCCACAAAAAATATATATTATTCTAAAAACTTACCGGTGTAATCACTATCCTCGGAAATTTTCTTTATCTTTTCTATACATTCATCGTATTCAAGAAGATCCTCTTCGGATAGAACTTTTGAAATTGATTCTAAAATTGTCAATCAATATCACCCTAATTTAAAGACTATAAAACACTCAAGTTTGTATACAGGGTGAGCAAAAAAACCTCATACTTTTGCGTTTTTTGGCAAAACAATTTCAAAATTTTGTTTAGAAATACGAGCTGAGAAACTTTTTTGCAGTAATGTACTAAAAAATTCAGAATACATGAAGCGGAGAGGTCCTGGCAAATAATGTACGAAATCCTGACATGGAATGAAAAATTTCTGATATAAGTTGGCACAAAATACTGACATAACGTGCAAAAAGTTATGTTCGTTTAGCAGAAGCCGGTTATATAGAAATCTCAAAAGTAAGATAATATTTGACATAAACTATGGATGCTAAAACGAACAGAACATTTTTGCACGTTATGTTAGTATTTCGTGCCAACTTATGTCAGAACTTTTTGCATCCCATGTCAGGATTTCGTATATCCTTTGCCAGGACTTCTCCGCCCCTGTACATTTAGGATTTTTGTATGGACAAAACATAAAAAATATTTTATAAATTTATCTATTAACATTACAATTTGCCTATAAACGCTTCTAGTTATACCAGTAAAAATTTTTTCTTTAAATATTACCTACTCCCGCCTCATTAAAATACTTTTCCACGCCAGAGCCACTAGAACTAGCCGCGTCTTCTTCTTCTCCACTTTCAGACATTAGGATCAATAAATTTAGATCAGCAGTTTTGACTGAAAAAGGATTCTTTTTTGAAAAATGTAAATGGATTCTCAATAGTTACTCGCATGTGAGTGCAAGAAGAACAAATTTACTCGTGTGCGAGTAGCTCACACGAATAATTCTAAGTAACTCTCGCTCGAAGCAGGGGTCGAAAAGGGATCGGCCAACGAAAGCTCCCGGGGGCCTCGACCCCTTCAATGGGAGCCGGTCCCTTTTCGACACCTGGCTTGAAGTTTATTTCGCGCGAAGTACTTTTTAAACCTGAAAACGCGCAATTTTTTCCATTTTTCAACAAAAAATTCCCAAATTTAGCATTTTTTCAACCAAAAATTAGTCATTTTCTGATCATTTTCAGCATGTAAATAAGTATTTTTAACAAAATTTTCGCTGGTTTTTGCGTCTACTCAACGATTTCAACAAAATTTTCGTTTTTTCGCGCCTATCGGCGCGAAAAAACGGGGAAAATGGAAAAAATTGTTTAAAAGGTCAAAAACTATGATTTTTTCGCATTTTTTCAAGCAAAAACTACTTTTTTTAAGCTTAAAAAAAAAGAATTTTCTTATTGAAAAAATCACAATTTTTAAAAAGTTTGGGAAGATTTTCCTCGTTTCCATTTTCTATAATTTTGGTCTTAAAATTTTCCTCAAATGTTGAAAAATAAAATTACGACCGATTTTTTGAAAATAATTTTTTTCTGCCCGAGTTAGAGGCAAAAATGTTGATTTTTTAACACAAATTCCAGGAAAATTCCATTGTGGCTCTTTTGACTTAAAAATACAATAATTTTTCATTTTTGACCATGCCCGAGCTTTATAATTAGTTTTGGTCCGAGTTTGAATGATTTAGAAAACTCCATTTTTCAGAATCTCTGTGATAGGGATCCAAAAAATGGAGTTTCATTCAAACTCGGCCCAAAACTAATTATAAAGCTCGGGCATGGTCAAAAATGAAAAATTATTGTATTTTTAAGTCA
>OZJO01029843.1:0-12378 GCA_900406225.1 Acrobeloides nanus | reverse complement strand
TTTTTCAAAAGTCCGAAAATTATGGTACAACCTAATATTTTTTGGGCCGACAATATTTATTGAACAACCCGATACTTAGTTTTGGCATTTATTATTTTCTTTCTAGAATATTGTTTCATTGAAAATTTTGTATCTATTAATCTTAATGCATACGTCACAAAAATGTCAAGTTCCACACTATTTGATCAACAATATCAGTAGACTCCTTTGCAAGAAATAAATAATTGTTTCCGTTATTTTTGTTTTTGTTGATTATTCTTTAAAGGGTCTCCGCCTAATTATCAAGGTCATCACCAACTTTTCGTTTCGTAGGAATGTAGTTTAGGTATTGTTCTGTCCACTTTCTAAGTTTTTGATCCCCGGTGTCCGAGACGGTTTTTATTAGAAAATGATTTTAAATAGATTATTTGCGATTTTATTATTGAGCTTGTTGTTAAAATGCGGCTCAGCTGAAGAAGTTCATAAACTTAGTGATGCAACAGGGTAAGTTAACTTTTTTTACGTTGGCACCTTAAAATTGTTCATTTTATAGAGTGGGCCAAACAAAGTAGCTTATTTTTTGGGACCCGGAAATTTATTTTTCTTAAAATGGACCCTCTAGGGCTAATTTTATGCGAGAAATCGATTGCGCGCATTTCCGGAGCGTGAAAANATTTTATAGAGTGGGCCAAACAAAGTAGCTTATTTTTTGGGACCCGGAAATTTATTTTTCTTAAAATGGACCCTCTAGGGCTAATTTTATGCGAGAAATCGATTGCGCGCATTTCCGGAGCGTGAAAACGCTTCCCTGAATCTGATTCAGGGAAAAATTGGTTTTATAGCAAAACTTATTTTTAAAAAAACGTGAAAATTGTCATTTTCTGTATCAGGAAATCGTTTTTATGCTTTGAAAACGTGTGCAATCGATTTCTCGTATAAAATTACCCATGGAAGAATGATTCTCAGATAAAAAATGTAAACACCGAAAATAACCATTTTCGCTTCAAAACCATTTTCCCTGAATCAGGGTCAGGGAAGCGTGTACAACATGGTATTAGTTTTACTCATCTCGTTGAGTCTAGTCTAATGGCATTACTCGTTTTTAAAATTTCGAATCACCGCCAATTTTTGTCTTAAAAAACTGCCTTACTAGATCTAGTCTCCTATGCTAATAACGTTACCAGACCTCAACTTCAAAAATTTAGTATTCGAGTCAAGCGTTATGAAAACGTTTACAATGGTGGAGGAAACAGTGGTGGATGTAACAGTTGTGGGGCTGCTGCTAACACTTTAAATACAGGAAATGGCAATGGTGCTCATGGTGCAAAAACATTAACTGTAAAAATCGAAACTACTGGGAATGTACACGTTAATCGCGGCCCTAGCACTCAAAGTGGAGGCTATAATTCTAATAATGGTCAAAATGGCGAATATTCTACAGGTGGTCAAAATAATGAATATACAAGTGGTCAACATGGAGGCTATTCTACAGGTGGTCAAAATCTGGGCTATTCCACAGATGGCCAAAATGGTGGCTATTCTACAAGTAGTCAAACTGGAGGGTATTCTACATATGGTCAAAATAGTGGATATTCAACAACCGGCCAAAACCTAGGATATTCCACCAGTAGCCAAAATGCTGCCTATTCTACAGGCGGTCAAAATTTATTAAATGGTCTCAGCGGCAACTACGGTCTTGGTCAAAGTGCTACCAATTATCAAGCTAATAGCGGTCTCAACAGTGCCCCTTATACTAGCGGCTACACTGGTGGAAACAACTATGCTAGTGGCAATGCTTTAAATAGTCTTACTAGTGGAAGTCTTAATACTGGTGGTTATGGAAGCAACTATGGTGGATATGGTACAAACAGCTTAAGCAGTAACTCATATGGAAGCGGTAGCTATGGAAGTAACTATGGTAGCAATAGTGGTATTTTTGGAGGAAATATTCTTGCTCCTGGCTATGGTACAAACAGCTTAAGCAGTAACTCATATGGAAGCGGTAGCTATGGTGGAAGTAACTATGGTAGCAATAGTGGTATTTTTGGAGGAAACATTCTTGCCCCTGGTTATGGCACAAACACCCAAACAAGTGGAAGCTATACAGGTGGTTATGGTAGTAGTTATAATGGTGGTTATGGCAACACTGGTAACTATAATAGTGGTGGATCTGGTGGTTATAGCAATGTTGGTTATGGTAATACAGGTAGTAACTATAACAACGTTGGACATGAAGGCTACAGTAATGGTGGTTCTTATGGAGCTAATAGTGCCAGCGGCAGCTATGGTGGGACAAATCATGGTGGCTTTAGTGCCAGCGACTTGAGCAAATGCCAAACGATCCCAGTCGGTGCTGGCGGTGTCTACAACATTCCACGGGGTGGTTGTGCCGTACTCGGAAAATAAATATATTTATTTTAATAAATAGTTTTATAGAAACTAATGATATTGTTGTTTAGTTAATGATAAACGTTTATCTTTTGAGTGGTTCTAAAAGTTCGTAGACTTTTCACATGAATTTTTGACCCGAAATTTTTTCTAAAATAACCTGCGGGACGACATCAGCGTCTTAACATTTGTGTCCCAGACATTTGAGGCCCGATATTTGCGGCTCAAAAATGGGTTTTTTAAAGTTTATTTAAACGATTAGGAAACAAATTAATCAATTTGGTCTTGGTTAATCTGTTCCCAAGTGTCGAATTTGTTTTTGTACAAGGTCAATTGAATTGTGTGTAAATGATTGATTATTCCTCGATCGGATAGGTTTTGAATCTGATCGAATTGCTCAACGAGAGCTTTGATTGGTGGTACGATTTTTCCGGTCGAACGTTTGCGACCCCGACATTTGCGGCTCAACATGCGTGGCTCCGACATTTGTGGCTCAAAAATGGGCCCCAAAACAGAGAAACAATAATTAGGTGGAAAAAGGTGGTACGACTTTTCCGACAGAACGTTTGAGGCCCCGACATTTGCTGCCCGATATTTGAGGCTCAACATTTGCGACTCAAAAATCGGTTTTTTTTAAATAAACAAAAAACTATATTTTTATTCGTTTTTTTTCACCTACAGTCAACTCTCTATATAGTGATACCCCCACCAATTCGATATAGTGAATTCGCCAAAATCGAGGTTAAATCGGAATTTCTTCGAGCGACCACTTTTTGGATAGCTATAGAGCGTTCATTTTGGTCTGCAACATCAATGTTTTTATCGTTCTCGCACCCCCTCTAACAAATTTCTATGCGGTCTTTTTTAAATTGTAGCTGAACAATGGCCGAATAAGTGTTGATAAAAATTTTCGAAATCCGTTGATCCTAACATTGTCAAAAATTACTTTGAAGTTTTCAAAATCGATTTTCTTCACCTTAACAAAATGTTAGAAATTTAATTTTTGTATGAAAATACAGAGCTTTAGTCCCTCTAACACATGCAAAAACCATATATAAAAATTATTTAACAGTGGCGAGATATCTGACTTTGAAGTTGATAGTCAAAAAATGAGGCAAAAACGAAATGACGCACCCGGGAATCGAACACTCGACTTTCTGGCTGCTAGCCGAACGCGCTAACCACTACACTATCACCACATGATGTAGTGGTTAGCGCGTTCGGCTAGCATCCAGAAGGTCGAGGGTTCAATTCCAGGATGTGTTATTTTGCTTTTGCCTTATTTTTTGACTATCAACTTCAAAGTCAAATATCTCGCCAAAGTTAAATAATTTTTATATACGGTTTTTTGTATGTGTTAGAGGGACTAAAGCTCTGTATTTTCATACAACAATTAAATTTCTAACATTTTGTTAAGGTGAAGAAAATTTCAAAGTAATTTTTGACAATGTTAGGATCAACGGATTTCGAAAATTTTTATCAACACTTATTCGGCCATTGTTCAGCTACAATTTAAAAAAGACCGAGAACGACTAAAAACATTGATGTGTCAGACCAAAATGAACCCTCTGTAATTATATGAGGAATATTTTGTATAAAAAATCAATGAAAATCTTTTTTTTCGCCGAGTTATATATTGAAATAACACTGTTCTTTAAACTTTATATTGGTTTCTTAAACAATAACAAGAATTTTTTAAGCAACTCTATTAGCTTATTCTTTATTCTTAACAAAGCCTTCTGGTATGCATTCAAAAATAGCATTATTATCAACGCCCCTATGGATCTACATAGATTTTGAATTATTGATCGAGAATTTGCGAGAACATAGAAGAATTTCGAATTACAATACAATTCATTGTTATTCATTATTGAAATGTAGTTAACGAGTTGCAATAAACCTTGAATAGCATAGAGTACAACTTGTGCTATACAAACTGCAATAATCTTCTTTCTATCTGGCACAGCTTCTCGAGTCGATACCAAGTACCGTTGGGAGACGGTGGCTTTTTGTATGAACAATATCGTACAGATGATTATAAAGCTAGCTGCTACGACGATGCAGCATTGTAGGGTTGTTGAAGCGTATATGCATAGATCGATAATATTTCTGTTTTCATTGGGGTACAGAAAAATTGAGACAAAATACGTGGCACCAAAGATTGATCCGATTATGAAATCATAAGATATTAATCGAAATAATATCCATTTTGTTGAAATATTTTCTTCCGATTTCTCAAATCCAATTATAAAATAGTATCGTGCTAATACATAAGGGAATATAGAAGATATTGCAGCGTTTTTTACGAAAACAATAGATGTTTCTAAAAATGTTTAAAAATAAATGGGTTTAGCTAGGATTAGATAACTAGGTTTTTTTCGATGGGGTCCATTTTTTCGTGAAAAAAAATTAGGGGAATAAGGTGATTTTTTTCAAAAATTTTATGAATAATAATATTATAACACATAGGTCGCCACAACCTTACATAGGTCACTCCAACCATACGTTTTTCGGCCTTCGGCCGATTTCGGGGGTCTATGGACCCACTGGACTATACTCCCTCCCGGCTACGCCCTTGGGTTTACGAAAAAATGGAGTTACAATCAAAACTCCGATTAAATGACTCAAGGTTAAGGACACCCCGAAAAATTTCAATTAAAAGACCAGTCTACGTTCAGGGAGTTGATTCCATGAGAAAGAGCAGAAAATTCTGAGGTCGCTTCCCCGCTCCCCATGACTACGCCATTGGGTCGGACAAAAAATTTTCGGAAAAGTTGAATGTGATGATTTTTGAGGGAGGGACAATTAAAAAATGGTAAAAATGTCCTTTTTTGAAGAAAAAATCGAACATAAGGGTCTCTTATGATTTTTTTCAAAATTTTTTTATTATCGGATGATAGATAGATGCCAAAATTAGAGTGGATAGATGATTGATAGGGATCGGACTGTTCCTCCCTTTGAATATCTATGGCCCGTTCCATCCTAAACCTCCCATTACCCTTCATTAATACGAGTTGTCCCGCAGCCATTCTTTTATGCAGTTGGTAAACTTATGCCGGGGACCTCGAGACTAATCGTCGAATTGTTGCAAAAGTTCAGCCAATTTCACCCCTTAGCAGATTATTTTTTTTAAATTTGATGTCTTTAAAATTTAACAATTTTCTCCCCTTTGCATGACCCCTCCAAAGAGAACTAACTCAAAACTCTTACTTGCTATAAGATTGAAAACTTGTCTATCATTAATTATATCATTTCCATATTTGTCATAGGTGTCGTTTTTGGCTGTATGATAAAATATATAGACCAATAAAATTATGTCTAGAAGTAAATTTAGGCCATACGCATTGTAGACGAATATCCGAAANAAACTCTTACTTGCTATAAGATTGAAAACTTGTCTATCATTAATTATATCATTTCCATATTTGTCATAGGTGTCGTTTTTGGCCGTATGATAAAATATATAGACCAATAAAATTATGTCTAGAAGTAAATTTAGGCCATACGCATTGTAGACGAATATCCGAAAAATTCTTCCAGGTATATTACAAAACCGGGTGATCAGCAAAATTACTAATGAGATAAAGAAATTAGAAAATATAATAACATAATTTATGGGGTCAACAATCGAATTAAAAGCTGTGATAAATTTTATATCGTTCGTAATACAATTGGTTAGATTTACATATGTCATAATATTTGAACTTTTTTATAGATCTTAACTTAAAATTGACTTCGTTAAACAAGGATTATTAAGCGGAAGTGTGTTATAAAATATTTTTGAGTCGATCTTAATTCGTTTTTTTTGTTTATAGGCCTAAATGCAAATAAAAAACAAGAAGCAATATAATTGAACGTCACGCGAGTAGGAATTATCGATACTCTAGTTAGAGCAAGTGGGTCCACCACTTTCGTTGTAATTTTTCGTTATAACTTTTTTGTTGTGAATTTTTGTTGCAACTTTTTCGTTGTAACTTTTTTGTTGTAACTTTTTCGTTGTAATTTTTTTACAACAAAAAAGTTGCGAGAATATTCCCGTTGCCTGACTATCAATAAAATCCGTTTATTGATACGAAAAAATTTAAATCAACTTAGTCTTTCAAAAACGACCAAAAATATTTTTTTCGCGTTAAAAATATTTTTTTCATGTAGGTAGGCCCTGTTTGGAATAAGTTTCTTTTAAAAAAACTTCACTGACCCTCTACAAAATTTTTTTTATAATATTATAAAATTTTCAGGTAGGAAAACCGTTTAGTCTTCGAGATCTCAAGATCTTATGGTAGGGGTACCCCTTCATGTAGAGGTCTCTCTTCGAAAAAAATCACCTTACTCCCCCCCCTTATGATTTTTTTTCACAAAAAATGGGCCCTCCCGAAAAAAATCCTAGCTACACCATTGAAAGTAGTGATAGAAGTCCGGGTCGGATCACAGGGTTTTGTCGGGTCGGGTTAGGCCGGGTCGCCTAGAGGCGGGTCGGGTCAGGGATTTTTCTCGGGCCGGTCGGGTCAGTTCGGATCAATTTTTGAAGTAATCACAACATAATTAAAACAAAAAATACTTTACTTATTAAATACATATGCAAAATAAATTTTTGTGAAAAATCGAATTTTGCTCGAAAATTTGAATTTTTTGTTAAAAATCGAATTTTTAATCGAAAAAATTAAATTTTTGTAAAAAATCGAATCTTTGCTCAAAAATCCAATCTTGCTCTTTTTTCAAAAGAGCAAGATTTTTTCAAAATTCGATTTTTGAACTAAAATTCATCTCTTGAGCAAAAATTTTTTTAACAATGACGTCATAATCTAATGAAAATATAAAAATGTCATAAGCAATTATTATTTTTTCTATATAAATTGGTGTGTCGGATCGTGTCGGGTCAGGGTTCGGGTCACGGGTCTGGTCAGCGGGTCGGGTCAGAAGGTCCGGGTCAAATTTTCGGGTTTGTCGAGAAAAAATAGGCGGGTCACCGGGTCAAGTTCAGGTCGGTTTTCCATCACTACTTGAAAGGGTGTATAATTTTAGAAAATAAACCACTCAAAATTCTTTTTTCTCACTTAAAAAATTGATATTTTTTATTAAAATCGCACTTGTCTTTAAACTTTATATTGGTTTCTTAAACAATAACAAGAATTTTTTAAGCAACTCTATTAGCTTATTCTTTATTCTTAACAAAGCCTTCTGGTATGCATTCAAAAATAGCATTATTATCAACGCCCCTATGGATCTACATAGATTTTGAATGATTGATCGAGAATTTGCGAGAACATAGAAGAATTTCGAATTACAATACAATTCATTGTTATTCATTATTGAAACGTAGTTAATGAGTTGCAATAAACCTTGAATAGCATAGACTACAACTTGTGCTATACAAACTCCAATAATCTTCTTTCTATCCGGCACAGCTTCTCGAGTCGATACCAAGTACTGTTGAGAGACGGTGGCTTTTTGTATGAACAATATCGTACAGATGATTATAAAACTAGCTGCTACGATGATACAGCATATTAGAGTTGTTGAAGCGTATATGCATATGTCGATAGCATTTCTGTTTTCTTTGGGGTCCAGATAAATTGAGACAAAATACGTGCCACCAAAGATTGATCCGATTATGAAATCATAAGATATTAACCGAAACAATATCCATTTTGTTGAAATATTTTCTTCTGATTTCTCAAACCCAATTATAAAATAGTATCGTGCTAATACATAAGGGAATATAGAAGATATTGCAACGTTTTTTACGAAAACAATAGATGTTTCTAAAAATTTTTTAAAATAAATGGGTTCAGTTAGGATTAGATAACTAGGATTTTTTCGGTGGGATCCACTTTTTTCGTTAAAAAAATCATAAGAGGAGTAAGGGATTGTTTACATATCACATGATCAGGTTGAAGGGGTGGGGTAGCTGAAATAATCATGCTTGATCACGGTGGGAGGGGTGAGGGTCAGACCATTGACGTGATCAGGCACGTAGCAAGGGGCAATCCCTCACGAAATCGAAAAAGATGAAAAATTTTCCTAATGGTCCCCTTTATGTTTTTGGCCAAAATTTTTGAATAATTTATAATAAAAAATTGCCAAAATCAAAAAATTGACCAAAGTTGACAAATTTGACTAAAAGCGAAAAAAAATTCCATTTTTACATCAAAAATGCCTATTTTTTAAAGAAAAAAGTTGATCATGATTACGGCGAGGAGAGGAGGGGGGGGGNGGGGGGGGGGGGGGGGGGGGGTAAGCCCGTGATCATGTTTGATCACGGAGGGATGGGGGTCTAAAAATGTTATTCACGTGATATGTGAATGACGCCTAAGATTATTTTTTTCGAAAATTTTCAAAAATTTTATGAAAAATCATATTATAACACATAGGTCACCCCAACCATATGTTTTTCGGCCTTCGGCCGATTTCGGGGGATTTATGAACCCACTGGACCACACTCCCTTCCGGCTACGTCCTTGGGTTTACCAAAAAATGGAGTTACAGTCAAAATTCCGATTAAGTGACTCAAGGTTAAGGATAAATGTCCTTTTTTGAAGAAGAAAATCGAACATGAGGGTCTCTTATGATTTTTTTCAAAATTTTTTTATTATCGGATGATAGATAGATGCCAAAATTAGAGTGGATAGATGATTGATAGAGGTTGGACTGTTCCTCCCTTTGATATCTATGGCCCGTTCCATCCTAAACCTCCCATTACCCTTCATTAATACGAGTTGTCCCGTAGCCATTCTATTATGCAATTGGTACACTTATGCCGGGGACCTCGAGACTCATCAGATTATAATTGGCGAATTGTTGCAAAATTTCAGCCAATTTCACCCCTTGGCGGATTATTTTTTTAAATTTGATTTTTTTAAATTTTACGATTTTCTCCCCCTTGAATGACACTTCACAGCAGACCAAAGTTGGCAAAAAATGGGATAATTCTTCAAACCACTCTAAATCGTGTTTTTATTGTTCAGAATGCACAATAGCTCAATTGGGAACGTATATGGCCAACGTTTTTTGACCCAGGTTCTACTCCCGCTGTAGTATATTTTTTGTACGTTGAATTTTTTTAAATCCAGTTATCCTGAAAATCGAGTAGCACATTTAAATTTCGTTGAAATTCCTGCATAATAACGTATTCGGAACAATAAGAACACGATTTAGAGTGGTTTGAAGAATTATCCATTTTTTGCCAACTTTGGTCTGCCGTGCCCCTCCAAAGAGAACTAACTCAAAATTCTTACTTGTTATAAGATTGAAAACTTGTCTATCATTAATTATATCATTTCCATATTTGTCATAGGTGTCGTTTTTGGCCGTATGATAAAATATATAGACCAATAAAATTATGTCTAGAAGTAAATTTAGGCCATACGCATTGTAGACGAATATCCGAAAAATTCTTCCAGGTATATTACAAAACCGGGTGATCAGCAAAATTACTAATGAGATAAAGAAATTAGAAAATATAATAACATAATTTATGGGGTCAACAATCGAATTAAAAGCTTTGGTAAATTTTATATCGTTCGTAATACACTTGGTTAGATTTACATCTGTCATAATATTAGATCTTAACTTAAAATTGACTTCGTTGAACAAGGATTATTAAGCGGAAGTGTGTTATAAAATATTTTTGAGTCGATCTTACATTCGTTTTTTTGTTTATAGGCCTAAATGCAAATAAAAAAACAAGAAGCAATATAATTGAACGTCACGCGAGTGGGAATTAGCGATACTCTAGTTAAAGCAAGTGGGTCCACCACTTTCGTTATAATTTTTTGTTGTAACTTTTTTGTTGTAATTTTTTTACAACGAAAAAGTTGCGAGAATATTCCCGTTGCCTGATTATCAATAAAATCCGTTTATTGATACGAAAAAATTTAAATCAACTTAGTCCATTTTTTTCAAAAACGACCAAAAATATTTTTTTCGCGTTAAAAATTTTTTTTTCATGTAGGTAGGCCCTGTTTGGAATAAATTTCTTTTAAAAAAATTTCCCTGACCCTCTACAAAATTTTTTTTTATAATATTATAAAATTTTCAGGTAGGAAAACCGTTTAGTCTTCGAGATCTCAAGATCTTATGGTATGGGTACCCCTTCATGTAGAGGTTTCTCTTCGAAAAAAATCACCTTACTTCCCCCTTATGATTTTTTTTCACAAAAAATGGACCCTCCCGAAAAAAATCCTAGCTACGCCATTGAAAGTAGTGATAGAAGTCCGGGTCGGATCACAGGGTTTTGTCGGGTCGGGTTAGGCCGGGTCGCCAAGAGGCGGGTCGGGTCAGGGATCTTTCTCGGGCCGGTCGGGTCAGTTCGGATCAATTTTTGAAGTAATCACAACATAATCAAAACAAAAAATACTTGACTTATTAAATACATATGCAAAATAAATTTTTGTGAAAAATCGAATTTTGCTCGAAAATTTGAATTTTTTGTTAAAAATCGAATTTTTAATCGAAAAAATTAAATTTTTGTAAAAAATCGAATCTTTGCTCAAAAATCCAATCTTGCTCTTTTTTCAAAAGAGCAAGATTTTTTCAAAATTCGATTTTTGAACTAAAATTCATCTCTTGAGCAAAAATTTTTTTAACAATGACGTCATAATCTAATGAAAATATAAAAATGTCATAAGCAATTATTATTTTTTCTATATAAATTGGTGTGTCGGATCGTGTCGGGTCAGGGTTCGGGTCACGGGTCTGGTCAGTGGGTCGGGTCAGAAGGTCCGGGTCAAATTTTCGGGTTTTTCGAGAAAAAATAGGCGGGTCACCGGGTCAAGTTCAGGTCGGTTTTCCATCACTACTTGAAAGGGTGTATAATTTTAGAAAATAAACCACTCAAAATTCTTTTTTCTCACTTAAAAAATTGATATTTTTTATTAAAATCGCACTTGTCTTTAAACTTTATATTGGTTTCTTAAACAATAACAAGAATTTTTTAAGCAACTCTATTAGCTCATTCTTTATTCTTAACAAAGCCTTCTGGTATGCATTCAAAAATAGCATTATTATCAACGCCCCTATGGATCTACATAGATTTTGAATGATTGATCGAGAATTTGCGAGAACATAGAAGAATTTCGAATTACAATACAATTCATTGTTATTCATTATTGAAACGTAGTTAATGAGTTGCAATAAACCTTGAATAGCATAGACTACAACTTGTGCTATACAAACTCCAATAATCTTCTTTCTATCCGGCACAGCTTCTCGAGTCGATACCAAGTACTGTTGGGAGACGGTGGCTTTTTGTATGAACAATATCGTACAGATGATTATAAAACTAGCTGCTACGATGATGCAGCATATTAGAGTTGTTGAAGCGTATATGCATATGTCGATAGCATTTCTGTTTTCTTTGGGGTCCAGATAAATTGAGACAAAATACGTGGCACCAAAGATTGATCCGATTATGAAATCATAAGATATTAACCGAAACAATATCCATTTTGTTGAAATATTTTCTTCCGATTTCTCAAATCCAATTATAAAATAGTATCGTGCTAATACATAAGGGAATATAGAAGATATTGCAGCGTTTTTTACGAAAACAATAGATGTTTCTAAAAATTTTTAAAAATAAATGGGTTCAGCTAGGATTAGATAACTAGGATTTTTTCGGTGGGATCCACTTTTTTCGTTAAAAAAATCATAAGGGGAGTAAGGGATCGTTCACATATCACATGATCAGGTTGAAGGGGTGGGGTAGCTGAAATAATCACGCTTGATCACGGTGGGAGGGGTGAGGGTCAGACCATTGACGTGATCAGGCACGTAGTAAGGGTCAATCCCTCATGAAATCGAAAAAGATGAAAAATTTTCCTAATGGTCCCCTTTATGTTTTTGGCCAAAATTTTTGAATAATTTATAATAAAAAATTGCCAAAATCGAAAAATTGACCAAAGTTGACAAATTTGACTAAAAGCGAAAAAAAATTCCATTTTTACATCAAAAATGCCTATTTTTTAAAGAAAAAAGTTGATCATGATTACGGCGAGGAGAGGAGGGGGGGGG
>OZJO01029840.1:0-52433 GCA_900406225.1 Acrobeloides nanus | reverse complement strand
TGAAAATTTAAAAAATTGATGCAAAAATCGATTTTTCCGCAAAAAATTCAAAAAAGTTTGTGTATTACAACGAAGAGTTTGTACACAATCCAAAATTTCAAACGCAATTATCTCGAAAACTACAACGATTCAGAACATGCCATAAAAACAAAAAATGCTCCATTTTTCATGATCTTTCAGAATATATCATTTTTTTAATATGATTGTAACTTAGTGGACTGGTCCTTTAAATTACGCTTTCAAAAAAATTGGATTTTGAACATCTCCCTACCGTTAGCATTTTTCCTTAGAAAAATCTTAAAATTTTAATGGAGCGTTAGGGAAATGTTTGGAAAAGATTTTGCATGGAGTTAAGTTAATTTTTATTTTCTAAAATGCCTCCTCGTTTCTTAGCAAGGATAATTATGATAATTATAGTATTTAATATTTCCGATCACGAATTCTGAAAATGTTATTTTGTTTCTATTTAAGGTTGTTAATGAGGCGTAAAAAGTCATGTAGAATGACTTCAGTTTTTCATTCGATTCTCTTTATTTCACAGTTTGATTCCCTACAAAGCTTTGCTCAAATTTATACAGGGTGTTCAAAAATTTTGGCACACCTTTTCATCCAAAATTTCTCAGCCTATTCTCCGAAACAAATTTTTTGACTGATCTAGAACGGTATTACTAAAATTGGTTAGCTATAAGATCAAGAATTTGAAGTGAACTAGCGCGCTAGGCGCGTCTAAGACTAAATGGGCGCGCTTCGCGCGCCATATCACATTAAGCCTCTCTATGGACAGGTAGTTTTTAGCCTGGTAGGGTAATTTTTTAGTCATTTTTGAAATTCGCATATTTTTCAATTTTAGGAGTAACCCCCTAATTTTTTAATTAAAAAAATCGCCATCGATTTCTCCATAGTCAAAAACCCCCGAATAGAAGAAATTAGCCGATTTGGAGCTAGTTTTGAAATTTGCATATTTTCCATTTTTAATGGTTAACCCCCTAAGTTTTTTAGGGGTTACTCCAATTTTTTTGTTTTCTGTACACCTATTCCCTACCTACTAATTTTTAAAAAAGACCGCATCAATTCGAATTACCGTTCCTGAGATCTCGCGGTTACAGTCGCACAGGGCAGACGAACAGAGAGATAGGTTTTTTATATTAATGATCACAGAAGGAATAAATAAAGAATGAGAATAGCGTAGCGAGTGCCCCAGGGTATAATTTCATATTCCGAGGGAAAATAGCCTCGAACAATGTACCCTGAAGCACTCGCCACGCTACTCGCTATGCCCACTGCTTTAGACCCCTTTCCGGCAGCCAAATTGCATCATCGATTACATTTCAAAAGCACCGTAATGAGTGCACAACAATAAAAAATTTATCGAAAAGGATGCAATTTGACAGAGTTGGTTACCAAAAACTGAAAAAATCATCATTTTAGCTTTTGGGGGTGCAGAAAAAATGAGCACTGACAAAAAAGTAAGTATTAGAGAAAATAATTTCCGCACCACAAATTTCTCCATCCCTGCCTTGTATATATTGACAAAAGACCACACCGAAAAAGTAGTACTGGAGTCGAAGATAAGGCTGGGAAATTGTATAGGAAAAAGTATGCCAAACTTTTTGAACACTAGTAAATTACAAAAAATTTGTTATTAGATCCTCTAAATCAGCGTCGCAACTTTGGTCCAAATTTGGGGGGAGAGTTTTGGAAAAACTTCTATTTTTCTTCCCCGAAAAATTTTCAAGGTCCGGCAATGCGCACAATCGATTTCTCGTTTAGAAAACCCCCCTATAGGGTTATTTTGGTGAAAATTGAAAAATTTTGAAAAAATCGCAAAAGAGCATTTTTTGGCACCTTGTAGAATTTCTTAATCGTTGCGTATTTTCGAAATATAATTATAGCGGATTTTGATGATTATAAAAGTGCCAATTTCTTATTACATAAAGATAATATTTGAGCAAAATTTAAGCATAAGTTTCAGACAGACATTTCTTGTTTAATATTAAAAGATTTGAACCAACTTATGCATAAATTTCAGATTTTCTTGATATGTTTTAACGGAAAATCCATAAATAATTAGTTTCATTCATCATACCATTATGTCACAGACTTACTTTCTTTTACTTACATAGACATACAGGGTGAGTCAATTAAATGATTCGATTCTAAAAAATCGCCAAAAATTGAGCTTAAATTCTTCACGGGCCCCGAAAATTGTATAAAAATTCCCCGGGGAACAATCAAATTGATACATCGGTAAGGCGCTAGCTTGGCGGATCCAGGGGGCAGAGACATGTCCCTAGGGTTGCCACATGCCATTTCATAAACCGGAGCAAAAATCGGTAAAAACCAGAGAAATTTTTTAAAAACCGTAGAAAATTTCATGACTCTTTTGCTGTATAAGTTGAAATAATAAACTTTCCGTTTAATACTCATTTTTATAACATTAGAAAGAAAAGTTTAAAAATCGGAGAAAATTTGAAAAACCGGAGAACCGGAGAAAATGTCAAAAACCGGAGTAATTTCTCCGGTTCCGGAGCGATGTGGCAACCCTACATGTCCCCCATCCTCCAAAACAAAAAATTTCTTAAGAAAAATGGCATTTTGATAAAAATTCGATGGAAAAATGAGGCCTAGTTCCCTCCCCCCTCAAATGAAATCCTAGTCCGCCACTGAGATAGATATTTATCGAAAGCGCCAAAGGTCGTGGTTCGAAATAAGATCTTATGACATAAGTATGGTACCGTTGTGTATTTCACGTAAGTAAAAGCCCCGTATGTCTATATAAGTAAGAGAAAGTAAGTCTGTTACTGTGAGATATTTTTCCTCACGCTCATTAGGGTTGTTGTAAATATTTTCTAAGGCCAACGGAGATCCGCGTCGGAGCAAAGTTTTTGGCTAGAGCCATTTCTCTGAATTTTATCCATCCTAGGAGCCCAATATTTGCAAAAAACCGCATTTTACTACCACATTTTCTATTATATGGCCCCATACACCCAATATAAAAGTTGTAGCCAGTGTTCTCAGCTTTCTGTTGGCACCAAGATCATCGAGAATGGATTTAAACTTTAGGAGAATTGCTCAAAATACTAATGTGTAAAAAACCTCTGGAATGCCCAAGTTGCCTAGAGACGAAAATGGGCATTCTTTAATGTTGAACCGCCTCAAATGCACCATTGTGTTTCTTTTGTTTCCAATTTTCATATTCTGAGCTTAGTTTTTCTAGTTCCGCGGGAACCCCAAAAAGTTCGATCTTTCAAGACATTGTCTCTTAATTGCGTTTATTTTTACAATTCCATTTTTTCATCCCCATTCGCGCGCCGTGATGAGGGGATATGTGACCCCTAGTGATGTGTCAAAACCGGAAAGATCGAAACCGAAATCTTGGGGGTCGAAATCGAGATAGAAAAAATCTAATATTTTTGATCTCCAATATTTTAGAGAATATTTAGGCTTCAATGAATAACGTAAGTTCAAGATGTCTGGATGAAAAATATTTGCAATTTTCTGTAAATACAGTAGAGTATGTTCTTATTGGATACCTCTCATTGATTATTATCATATTCGGGTTTATTGGGAATCTCATCAATTTAACAGTACTTACTGCTCCAGGAATGACCAATAGGTATAACTAACTTGTAGCTCCCCCTCTAGTTGCAAAAAGTAGAATATTTTTTAAACGCTGAGATTTCTAAAGACCAATTGTATACTAATAATGGGGGGACGATCTTCCTTCTGTCCAGGAAAAATTGTAATTTTTTCCCTTTGGAGACTATGATATTTTCCTCAATCCTACTACATTAACCCGGGAACGCGCAGCGTATCATATATGATACAATTTTCAATGGTCGAGAACGCCCATTTTTTAAAATGACTGAATATAAAAATGACATGATTCTATCGTTTTCAGGTACGCTGAACACGATGGTAGCGTTTTTTTCATTCCATGATACATTCCTACGGGACCTAGAGCACATTGAAAAATAACACTTTTTGGTAAAATCACATTTTCCTTTCCAGATCTCATCGCGAATGTTTCCACATTTTTATTCGCTTCGAATCTTGATCAGCGCGTGAAAATACAGATACGCAAAAATTTTCATTCAATTGAATGAGAAAATAAAAAATCGAATATGCTAGGAGGATCGAACCCTCGACCTTATGCGTGAAAAATTTTTTTGCTCCAATTTTGAAAAAAATTATATATTTGGAATCAGGACAGTTTACTTATACAGAAAATAACAATTTTTTAAAGCTTCTCAGGCGGGAATATAGTGTGCGCATTTCCGGGTTAAATATGTAATGTCTGTATGTGTGTCCGGACGATCTCGAGAACGCTTGATTGAAACCTTCGACGCTAAAACAAAAGTTGTAGGGGAAGCTGAAAAAAGACGATCATCACCACTTTTATGGGAGTAATCGCTCAAAAAATTTTTCAATTTTTTTCAAAAAAGGTTAGCTATAGTGGGATTAATAAAAAAAGTATTTGTAATAACTAATACATTTTTAACGAGGAGCGTCGCTCGGAAGTGTCGCTCAGAGTCACAACCCCCGAGCGTGGTACGCTCAGCTCACAGTACTTTTGTAAATTTTTGAAAAAATGCCTTTTTTCAATTTTTCACCAAAAATCATTTAAAAAAAGATGTTATTTTGCGCCAAAAAGCGATTTTTTAGCCAAAACAACACATGTTGTCGTTTTTTCCAACGTATGATTTTTTGTCAGAAAAGCTATTTAGCCATTTTCACCCAAAAATTTACATTTTACAAAATGAATATAGCAGGCCAGTTGAACCTGAAAATTTGTTTCCAAAAAATGCATTTTTTTCAGACAAAATAATTTAGGTCAAATATAATTTTGGCTAGTCTAGCTGTTTGTGATATGCTATTTTTACTATTATTTACACCTCATTCCTTAGCACATTTCCGAATGTTCTACCTCAATTATTATTTCCGACTATTTTATATCAAGTTCAAAATGCATCTGTTAACCATAAGCAATTGGGCATCAGCTGCTGCTATTTGGTATTTTTGCTTTTTTTAATGGGCGTCACCATGCTTCCGGACCTATTATTGCGGACACAACATGCGGATCTACACTTGCGGACTAACACATGCCGATGATACATTTGCGGATACTACACTTGCGGACCAAATTTGAAATTTTTAAATAAATAATCGTGAATGAACATTTTAAAATTTTTTAGAGTTATTTTGGTGTGAATAAAAAAACTCCCTTGTATATATAAGAGTAAAAAAAATCAATATACAAAATTTATGCTATCTTTTTAAAAAATCTAAAATTGGTCCGCAAGTGTAGGTCAGTAAGTGTAGATATGCAATAGTGGGTCCGGAAGCGTGGTGGCGCCTTTTAATGATCTTTTAATTTGTTTTGCTTAGAGATACAAAAAACTGTTTAGGTTCATTTTAATAGTATGTTGGGAGAGATTAATCGTCATTCGCTATCCTCTAAATTCCAGAAAATATCGAATATTTAGTGGGAGGATAATAATACTAGCCAATGTTGTATTAACAGGATTATTAACATTTTACAGCCACTTCTCATATGATTGTTTTATATGGAATTTTAATTCAACACAACCTCATGCAAAGTGCACTTTTATTGGGGATGATAGAACTTAGTAAGCAAGTGATTCCGGTTCCAGGAAACGGAATCACAGAAATTTTGAAAGTGGGACTGGAACAGGAACCGAAAGAAATCTTTTGTTGGAACTGGAACCGCAGAAAAAATTTCAAAAATATTCAAGATTCATCATTTTTCGCCACAAATAGTTATTTGTGCAGCTTTACAATGACAAAACATTTAGCGTTGCGGCGTTGTTTTTTTTTGCTTAAACGTCAATATTTTTGTAAATCAATGCTTTAAACGAAAATTTAGAAGTAAAAACGGAACCGCAAGAAATTTTTGAGTGGGACCAGTATCCAAACGATTTTTTTGTTTCGGAACATCACTGATGAGTGCACGCCCTCAATTAAATGCAAAAGATGCAATTATTTACATCTCATTCCTTAGCACACCCTTCTATTTGGAAGTTGAGATAAAAAATTTTACAAAAAAACTTAAAATAAAAATCAATTTTTTAGCATAAGACGTATTGGCTCTAACCCAAATCCAAAATGGCTAATAGAGTATGTCACAATAAGTGCAGTTGTCAATGTTATATTAATCATATTTTTGCCAATATGCGTTGTGACAATTACCAATTTTCTATTAATATGGACTCTTAGAGAAAGGTTTGTCTTCAATATTGATTTCAAACTAATGTTCTATCTCGTCTCGACCCAAAAATTCCGGGTTTTTTGGCATCCCTTTCTGAAAAGTTTACTGGAAACCCGATCCCGTTCCGAATCCCGGCAGTCCCGAACCCCAAAATCTCGACCCCGAAAACCCCGATCGTATGATTGATTTGACTGAACAAAAGAAAATCCTTTTAGAAGAACTTTTCTTAAAACTTTTACACTTGAGCCAAAAGGTTCTGCCAGATCAATAAGCGTAGAACACAAAATTGGCTTTACTGTTTGTTTCATTGTTACGAGTTTTATTATTACGCAAGTAAGGAATTTCTCACACATAAAGACTCCATAACCAAATATAAAAAGATACTTAAAGGGACGTAACATTTATTGCCTAATCTCGAAAAATCGAAAAAAAATTCCGATTTTCTTCTAAAAACCGACTTTTTAGGGTAATTTCTAGATGAAAAATCGATTGCGCGCATTTTCGGAGCATGAAAAATTAAGTTTGACCCTGAAAATCAGGGTAGAACTGCGTTTTAACGCGAAATTTTTTTCCGATTTTTCTTCTAAAAACTGACTTAGAGTAATTTCTAGGCCAAAAATCGATTGCCCGCATTCCCGAAACGTGAAAATGCTTCTTTGACCCTGATTCAGGGAAATAGATGTGTGTATTGAAGCGAAAATCGAAAAATTTTTCAAGGACGATGGTCAAGGATGCATTTTGACGCTTCGGAGATGCGCTGAATCGATTTCTCGCATAAAATAATCCATAGAACGATGATTTTAGAAGAAAAATCCCAAATTTTCATATTTTCGCTTCAATATAAAACGCTCATTTCCCTGAATCAGGGTCAAGGAAGCATTTTCAAGCTTCGGGAATGCGCGCAATCGATTCCCCACATAAAATTATCCTCAGAAAGATGATTTTGAGGCAAGAAAACCAAAATTTTCGATTTTCGCTTCAATACACACATTTATTTCCCTGAATCAGGGTCAAGGAGACATTTTCACGTTTCGGGAATGCGCGCAATCGATTTAAGTCGGTTTTTAGAAGAAAATCGGAAAAAATTTTCGCGTTAAAACGCAGTTCTACCCTGATTTTCGGGGTCAAACTTAATTTTTCATGCTCCGAAAATGCGCGCAATCGATTTTCCACCTAGAAATTACCCTAAAAAGTCGGTTTTTAGAAGAAAATCAGAAAATTTTTTTTCGATTTTTCGAGATTAGGCAATAAATGTTACGCTCCCTTTAAGATCAGTGTCGTAATAGTGGAAGGGGATTGGGGAAACTTTTCCTCTTCTAAATCTGGAAAATACAAAATTACTACACTATGTAGGGGTTTAGAAAACTTTTTCCATCACATCAACCCGAAGAAATGTGAAATTTCACTTGGGTGGGGGTCAGTTGCGGTTCTAATACTTCATTTGGGGCCAACTAGGTAAAAGCCTCATTTTTCTATCCAATTTTGGCCAAATGCCATTTTTCATAAAGGAGGAGGGCCAATTGAGACAAATTATCGCAAAAATTTTTATTCAAAATTTTTTCGACAAGCGTAAAAAATGTTCGAAACGATGAAAAAATACTGTTTTTTCATTGTTTCGAACATTTTTTAAGTTTGTCGAAAAAATTTTGAAAAAAATTTTTTGCGATAACTTGTCTCAATCGGCTCTCTTTAAGAAATTTTCATTTTTTATGGGGGTATACCTCCTTTGTCCCCTTTCTGGATCCCCGCAGGTGGGGATCATAAACCCCTTTAAATGAGATGAAGAAGAAGAATAGGGAGGATCCATAAAAACGGCCTCCCTAAAATTTATCAATAGCAGAATTAATAATAAACAAAATAAAATTTAGGCACCTTCAGCAATAGTTCAGTTAACATTAGGTCATGTTAAAATAGGACTACCGAAATCCGAAGAAATTGTAAGCTACAATGAATTTTGATCATCACATTTATTTTCAATTTTAGAGAGCCTTAACTACATTTATGGTTATCCTCGGCAAATCATTGAATTTTATACTATTTTGTCTAAGCAGTGCAAGTTTCCGTCATCGTTTAGTAATAATTTCGAAGC
The DNA here is from genome assembly GCA_900406225.1 of Acrobeloides nanus. NCBI lineage: Eukaryota > Metazoa > Nematoda > Chromadorea > Rhabditida > Cephalobidae > Acrobeloides > Acrobeloides nanus. Next base: position 44,115 of record OZJO01029840.1, on the reverse strand, counting down.
GGAGATTTTCGATGCCTACAACAGGCAAGTACAATTATTTTGTATAAATTAGTACAGATCTTTAGACATCCCTCTTCTAGAAAAGGAATACAACAAGTAGAACATTCTTCATCCGAATGAGTAAATTTGATATATCATGCATCCTAGATAAATGTAGCAATTTTTGGAGCTAGTGTATGAGGACAAATATGAGGAAAATTATTTGAAGATATTTTTAAACAGTTGATTTCACATCACGCTCACTTGGATCCATATGTCTTATCATATTCTATAGCCATTTTATTATAAAAGTTATGGGTGGCCTCCATCCGGATTTTCGTGATTTATTAAGCTAATTTTACAAAAAATTTAAAACATACCCTATAGATTAGTTTTCTAAACAAATTTTCAAAAATCGTAAAAATCCAGTTTTCCACCCTGTCTGATAAATTGTTGAAAATTTGTATATAAATTTATTGACTTCATGGAAATAAAATATAAACAAAGAAAATTCATGGAAGTAAAAATTTTTTTGATAATTTTAATCATCTCTCACTAAGTCGGCTCCAATTTTTTTCGGTCTGCCATGGCGTCTTCTAGTTTCTAGCTTACGATATTCGAAGTTATTTGAAGTTCTTTTATTGTCACCATGGTAAATATGCTATGTTCAATTTTCAGGCCTAAAAAAATTTCTGAAGGAAAATAAAAATAGGTAAAAATTCTACGAGGTCGAATTTAGGGGGTCAGATAAAAAATTTTTTAAATTCTCAAAAATCACCCTCGGGATTCGAACCAGCGGGCCCAACGTTGCTTAACTTTCCAGATCGATGAAATCGCTCAAAACTGGGGTCGGGAAGTTTTCCATAATTCAGTCAACTCTCGTTTTAAGCCCCTTTGCTTTAAGCCCTCCCACCCGCCAATTCACTTTAAGCCCCTCCTGTTAAATTTTCGAGCGCGAAATTTTTTCTTTTTTATGTCGTTCGTATTTTCTTTCCATCAAAAAATCTTTTACGGTCCCCGAAAAACACTCAAAAATTTAATGTTCAGTCTTAGAAATAATACCCAATATGATGATTTATGAATATTTGATATGAATAGGTTTTATGAATTAGTTGGGTAAAAAAAGTTTCATTTAAAATTTTTCAGCCTATTCTTCGAAAAATATGATATTTATTAATGATAACGCCTAGTCATTTTTATTCAATTATATACGTTGTTCATGAGTGTATGTAACAAATTGGCAATAGAGTTTCTATTATCTTCGGATGTTTGTCTTTTTAGTCAATCGATTGTATAAAATTTTTTATTGAGTTTAATGGAAAACAAATGTATTAAGGGAAATGTTTGGAAAAGACCTTTTCATGGAATTAAGCTAATTTTTATTTTCTAAAATGCCATTTGCGGTCTTCACGTTTCTTAACAATTTTTAAAACGGATGCAATTGGACAGAGTTGATGACCAAAAAGGATAATTGCGTTATTCGATCATCGTAGAATTCTGAAAATCTAAGAAGTTATTTTGTTTCTATTTAAGTTTGTTAGTGAAGCGTAAAAAAGATGATGTGGAATGACTTCAGTTTGTTATTTGATTATCTTTATTAACGCAGTCTCATTCCCTATAAAGCTTTATTCAAATTTATACAGGGTATGCAAAAATTTTGACACACCTTTTCATCCAAGATTTCTCAGCTTATTCTCCGAAACAAATTTTTTGACTGATCTACAGCGGTATTACCAAAATTGACTAGCTATAGGATTAAGAATTTGAAGTGAACTTAGCGCGCTAGGCACGTCTAAGTCTAATTGGGCGCACTTCGCGCGCCATATTACAATAAGCCTCTCATATGGACCGCCCGGTAGGGTAATTTTTGAGTAACTTTTGAAATTCGCATATTTTTCAATTTTTAGGGGTGATCCCCTAATTTTTTAAGGGGCACTCCAATTTTTTTGTTTCCTGCACACCTACCCCCTACTTGCTAACTTTGAAAGAAGACCGCATGTCAATTCGAATTACCGTTCCTGAGATCTTACGGTTACAGTCACAATACAGACGGATGGAAGAACGAATGAATGGGCTAACGGACAAATGGGCGGACGGACAGAGCTATAGGTTTTTTATATTAATTATTTATAAGAAGAGGTGAATAACCAGTAAGAGTAGCGTAGCGAGTGCCCCAGGGTACAATTTCATATCCTGAGGGAAAATAGCCTTGAAAAACGTACCCTGAAGCACTCGCCACGCTACTCGCGATACCCAACTGCTTTAGACCCCTTTCCGGCAGCCAAATTGCATCATCGACCACATTTTAAAAATGCCGTAATGAGTGCACAACAATTAAAAAAATGATCGAAAACGGATGCAATTTGTCTAAGTTGGTTACCAAAAACTGAAAAACCACCATAATTAGCTTTTAGGGTGCAGAAAAAATGGGCACTGGCAAAAAAGTAAGCATCAGGGGAAATAATTTCTGCACCAAAAATTTCTCCTTTCCTGCCTTGTATATATTGATATGCTTCAACGAAAATTCTTAATTAATTAGTTCCATTCCTCCCATCATCATGTTACAGGCTTACTTTCTTTTACTTAGATAATATTTGAGCCAACTTATGCATAAATTGTAGATTTTCTTGATATGCTTTAATGGAAATCCATAAATAATTAGTTTCATTCATTACACCATTATGTCACAAACTTACTTTCTTTTACTTACATAGGCATACAGGGTGAGTCAGTTAAATGACTCGATTCTAAAAAATCGCCAAACATCGAGCTTAAATTCTTCATAGGCCCCGAAATTGCATAAAAGTTTCCCGGGGAACAACAAATTGGTACCTCGAAAAGCGCTAGCTTGGCTGATCCAGGGGGCAGAGACATATCCCCATCCTCCAAAACAAAAAATTTCTTAAGAAAAATGGCATTTTGATAAAAATTCAATAGAAAAATGAGGCCTAGTTTCCCCTCCCCCCCCCCCCCCCAAATGAAATCCTAGAACCGAAAATTTTTTTAAACTTTNATGAACACTGTAGCAATTTTTTATAGCTAAATGAGACGAACAAAATGACACCAAAATTATCCAATTTGAACATTGCTTTGGGTTATTGAAACGAATACATGAATCAGGATTTTCGTTTCAATAACCCAAAACATTTTTCAAATTTGATAATTTTGGTGTCATTTTGTTCGTCTCATTTAGCTATAAAAAATTGCTACAATGTTCATTTCATAAAAATTTAAAAAATCGATGCAAAAATCAACTTTTCCGCAAAAAATTCAAAAAAGTTTGCGTATTACAACGAAGAGCCTGTACACAAATTCCAATTTCAAATACAATTATCTCGAAAACGATTTTTTTTATCTTCACTTCGATTTTGGGCGAGTTCATATCCTAAACCGGGCGGTTATCGAAAATTCGGTTTCGATTTTTCGAGACCCGAAACCTCGAAACCGAAACTTCGGGGTCGAAATTTTGAAACCAAACCCACGGTTTCGACGCATCACTAGTGATCCCAATTTCTGTGAGAAAAAATGTCTCAGCCGTGAATACAGAATGGAACCATATTTATATGAACAGAAAATAAGCTCAATTTTGGGCGATTTTTAGAATAGGGTAATTTCACTGACTCGCCCTGATTTTTTCAACTCGATTTGTTTTAGCCTAATGAGTTTTTTTACTTTTACCCTAATGAGTTTTTTTTACTATACTAAACTTAAAACTTAAGCTATGAAAACTTTGTGAGAAAACGTGTGCTGTTCTGTGTAGTACTTTTTGAAATATTTTTGAATTCTGTATGTAAAGTAGTTATTTTTCCAAAGTAAATCTTTTCATGTGTGCGATTTAAAAAAACTTCAGTAATGACATCTAATTATGTTTTATCGACACTTTTTTTATAGCAATTTTGGTCTAGATGATGTGTTTGACAGTTTTTAGGAAAATCTCTTTTAAATTCATTATTCCATTTTTTAAATATTTTTATTGATAAACTAGCCTGGCGCACGCTTCGCGCACCGATATTACACCGATTTTAAAGATATCAACATCGCAAACGTCGACGTTACAGATGCTGACGCTACAGAATAAAATTTACCCGGAAACAAATCATCATAGCAAAATAGTTAGGACACTACGACTGCACTTTGAGGTAGAAGTTCTGAGCTAGTATTTAAAGCTTTTCTGATTTTCATGTAATTTTTTGCATATGTCTATTTTTGGAGATCATTTTCCTGTTATTGTTTTTTCATATATAGTCATTTTGATATGTATGGAGCTGGTTCAAACACTTATAGTCGCTGGCGGAGATTGAGTCAGCTCCATACATATCAAAACGACTATATATTAGTGAACGAGAGCGAAATCGATCCTTTTTCGAAAGCCGAAACGGCCTATTTTAAGGACAATAAAAAGTTGAGTCGAATAATTTGAAAGTCACTAAAGTCGAAGCTGAAACTTTTGAAAATCGAAACCGGTCGGTTTGATAGTGTCAAAAAGTCGGTAAAGTCGAGTTGATCGAATTTTAATCGACTTTCATTCACTACTATGTATGAAAAAATAATAACAGAAAATGATCTACAGCCAAAAATAGGCATAAGCAAAACAATCATGAAAATCGTAAAACTTTAAATCCTGACCGGGATTTGAATCTGCGACTTTAAAGTGCCGTCATGGAGTATAGCCATTTGACCATGATGGATTGTTCCCTGGTAAACTTTATGCAATTTTCCGGACCCGTAATTTAAGCAAAAATTTTCCAATGTTGAAAATGGATCCAAAAGTTTCTTAAATTCAGATTCAAATCTAATATTTTTATATTTCCAATATTTTAGAGAATATTTAGGCTTCAATGAATAGAGTAAGAACAAGGTGTTTGGATGAAAAACATTTGCAATTTTCTGTATATACAATAGAACATGTTCTATTTGGATACCTCTCGTTGATTATTATCATATTCGGGTTTATTGGGAACCTCATCAATTTATCAGTACTTACTGCTCCAGGAATGACCAATAGGTATAAACAACGGTGTAACTCCCCCTCCAGTTGCAAAAAAGTAGAATATTTTTATAAGCACTGAGATTTGTGGACAGTAGCTAGCAATGGGGGGGGGGACGATCTTCCTTCCATCCAGGAAAAGATGTAATTTTTTCTCAAAAAATGCATTTTTCAAACAAACAAATTTAGGTCAAATATTATTTTGGCTAGTCTAGCTGTTTGTGATATGCTATTTTTAATACTATTTACACCTCATTCCTTAGCACATTTCCGAAGTTTTTACCTCAATTATTATTTTCGACTATTTTATATCAAGTTCAAAATGCATATGATAGCCATAAGCAATTGGGCATCAGCTGCTGCTATTTGGTATTTTTTAATGATCTTTTAATTTGTTTTGCTTACATTAAACACGTCAGAACTCAGTCTGGAATTTTTGACGAGACCTATATAGTTTTGTAGAGCATACCCGACTTGGCGTTAAAAATGAAAAAATTAGCTGCTGAAAATCTATCCCTGATAAATAAAGCCGTTTTTAAGTAAAAAAATAGCGTTTTTAAGGAAATAGAGGGGGTCCAAAAATAACTTTAACTCACATGTTTCATCGAAATTTCGTCATTTTGTACCGTTTTTGGCTATGGCGAACATTTTCTGATAGTTTTTAGAAGTTGAAAATTTTTTGAAAAATTGGTTTTGCGGGCCAAAAACGGTGAAAAATGACGAAATTTCGATGAAACATGTGAGTTAAAGTTGTTTTTGAACCCCCTCTATTTCCTTAAAAACGCTATTTGTTGACTTAAAAACGGCTATATCTTATCAGGGATAGATTTTCAGCAGCTAATTTTTCATTTTTAACGCCAAGTCGGGTATGCTCTACAAAACTATATAGGTCTCGTCAAAAAATTCCAGACTGAGTTCTGATGTGTTCCTTGTTAGAGATGCAAAAAATTGTTTAGGTTCATTTTAATAGTCTGTTGGGAGAGATTAGTCGCCATTCGCTATCCTCTAAATGCCAGAAAATATCGATTATTTAGTTTGAAGATAATAATACCAGCCAATATTGTATTAACAGGACTATTGACATTTTACAGCCACTTCGCATATGATTATTTTATAACGAATTATTGTAATGCAACACAACTTTATGCAAAGTGGACTTTTATTGGGGATGATGAAATTTAGTAAGCAAGTGTTTAAGAGGCAATATCTCGAAATATCGCAGATAGCTTCTGAGGAAATTCTTTAGATTAGCGAAATTTGCCATAATTTATATAAATTCGGAAAATTCATGAAAAATGGAGCATTTTTTGTTTTTACAGTAAATTCTGAATAGTTATTGTTGTCGAGATAATCACGTTTGAAGATGGCGATTTTTTAGTTGCGATTTGGGATTTCAAATTCCCGCCAAGACCTGAAAATCAAAAAATTCAAAAAAGTTTGTGTAACGAAGAGCTTGTACACAAATTCAAATTTCAAACGCAATTATCTCGAAAACTACAACGAACATGCCGTAAAAACAAAAAATGCTCAATTTTTCATGATCTTTCCGAATAAATCATTTTTTCATATGATTGTAGCTTACTGGACTGGTCCTTTAACACTATGGCCACCTAGGTTCGAACTTTCGAGATATCTCTTAAACGGCAATATTTTGATAAAATTAATGCTTTAAACGAAAATTGGGTGCACGCCCTCAATTAAATGCAAAAGGTGCAATTATTTACACCTCATTCCTTAGCACACCCTTTTATTTGGAAGTTGAGATAAAACATTTTACAAAAGACTTAAAATAAAAATCAATTTTTTAGCATAAAACGTATTGGCTATAACCCAAATCCAAAATGGCTAATAGATTATGTCACAATAAGTGCAGTTGTCAATGTTATATTAATCATATTTTTGCCAATATGCGTTGTGACAATTACCAATTTTCTATTAATATTGACTCTTAGAGAGAGGTTTGTCTTCAATATTGATTTCAAACTAGTGCTCGATCCTCTCGGCATCCTTTCCTGAGAAGTTTACCCAAAACCCGATCCGTTCCGTCTCGGATTCTGGCAGCCACGAACCTCAAATATCGACCCCGACAGCCCCCATTATATGATTGATTTTACTAAACAAAAGAAAATCCTTTTAGAAGAAATTTTCTTACAAATTCTACACTTGATCCAAGAAAGCCAAACAGTTCTTCAAGATCAATAAGTGTAGAACACAAAATTGGCTTTACTGTTTGTTCCATTGTTACGAGTTTTATTATTACTCAAGTAAGGAATTTCTCACACTTATAATAAAGACTCCATAACCACATATAAAAAGACACATACGATCAGTGTCGTAATAATGGGAGGAGAATTAGGGGACCTTTTTCTTTACTAAATCTGTAAAGTACAGAATTATTCCGCTGTGTAGGGGGTTTGCCTTTTCCAACACATAAACCTGAAAAAATGTAAAATTTCTCCCTGGGTGGGAGGGGCCAGTTGCGGTTCTAATATTTCATTTGGGAGCAAGATAGAAAAATGAGCATTTTTCCTATAAAAGCCTCATTTTCATATAGAATTTTGGCCACAAATGCCATTTTTCTTAAGAAATGTTCGGTTTTTTAAGAGGCATGCCCCCTGACCCCTGCAAAATTGATAATAAACAAGATAAAATTTAGGCACCTTCAGCAATAGTTCGGTTAACATTAAGTGATGTTAAAATAGGAGTACCGAGATTCGAAGGAATTGTGAGTTACAATGAATTTTGATCATTATATTTATTTTAAATTTTAGAGAGCCTTAGCTTCATTTATGGTTATCCTCGGTAAATCATTAAATTTTATACTATTTTGCCTAAGCAGTGCAAGTTTCCGTCAACGTTTAGTAATGATTTTGAAGAGGAAATTGTCGATACCTACAAACGGAAGTAAGTACAATTATTTTTGTATAAATTCGTACAAATCTTTAGGCATCCCTCTTCTGGAAAAAGAAAGGATACATCAACTACGACACTCCGTAGGTTAAGTCGGAACTCTACGGATATTCGCAGAAGCAACTAATGTTCGAAAGGCATAATTTATTATAGGATTTTTTCCATTCAACAAGTTTCATCCATATGAATCTGTTATACACTGCGTCCCAGATGAATATAACAACTTGTAAAAATTCATATCTCCAAAACCATAAATCGAATTTTGATGGTCGACCACACGTTGGATAGAGATGATCTGGGAGTTTATTTAGGAAAAAAATTTATTGGAAAAGATTTTAAATTCGAGTTTTTAGAGCAAAAATACTAAAAAGGGCTAATTTTTACTGTTTTTGGTCTAAAAATTCGAATTTAAACTCAATTTCATAAAATCTTTTCCTAAAAATATTCCATGCCAGTGGCTATCACATGAGCTATACAAGTGATTGGATTAAACTCGATTTTCGGCGACTTTTTAAAAATTGTATAAAAATAAAAATTTCGATGTCGGATCAAAATTTCGATGCTAGGGTACTTTACATAATCCAAAACCAAACAATTCTTCCAGAATCATGCTCTCCGTGCCAAAAATAACGTTTTGGAGATATGAATTTTTAAAAGTTGCTATATTCATCTGGGACACATGTCATTCTTTTTCATAAATTTGCTTAAATTTCACACAAAACATATATAATCATGGTAATTTATTGATTTTTATTAAGTAAACAATATTTGTACAAAAAGGACGAACATCTTAGTCCCTTGTGATACCAAGATGTTTCCGATTTTTAAAATTTAAAAAAAATTCGTATTTTTCAATTTTTTCAATAAAAATGACATTTTGTTCACTAAAAATATCAAACACTTTTTCCAAAATGCGGTTGTTTACCAAAAATGCTTTTTTGTTAATTTTGACCAAAAATGAATTTCTAGCAAAAAAAGTCATTATTCGTCTAGAAAGGTTACATTTTTAAAAAATTAACTACAGTACCTCTCCCTCTCTTCATGAGAGTCGGGTTAAGTGAAATTTGAAATTTCGATAAAATAAGTCTCAAAACTTGACTGGTCCTTTAAGTTGATGTCGTTTTAATTCCTCATGATTGCTTTCACTATTAGGTTTTCTTAGTAGCCACTTACAAGCATTCGATTTTTGTGGGAATAATTGTGAAAAATTAGGTTCACTATTTGAAACAACCATATTCTCGTCCAAATCTAGTGATGATTGAGGACTAAGTTCTCCTAAAACAGGAATAAAATTCACTCCAACAAAAACAATTTACCGTCAAAAGAAATTAATAGTTTAACTGTTCCATATTCTGGAAGTACTTCCATGGGACTTTTAATCATGTCTTCAAATTTTCGTGATAATAATCGATTAAATAATTGTTTCCATAAGATATCTGGTTGAGATTGCTAAAATCTTTTTACTAATTACTAGTTGAACAAATCTCAAATTTATTGCTTAAGGGACATAACTAACGTTTACAAAAATCCCCCACACTCTCCTTGGTGAGATTTGATATGCTTTTTCATACCCCCTGCTAATGTGAGATGTTCAAAAAATGTTAGAAATTCCAAAATGGGTTATAGCCAAAAAAAACACAAAAGAGACATTTTTTGGGACCAAAAAAGTGTTCCCACTCTCAACAAGTAGTAGACATTTTATCTGCACCACTCCACACTAGAACCACACTCCAAGGTAGTGTGTAATTCTAGAAGTAAAAATTGAAAATAGCATTAGTCCTTGTTCCATTTAAGTTTTATTAAAAATACGTACCTCGAATTTTCCATTATGTGTTTTTCTACCGTCCAGGAGATATTGTATTTTTGTTGTCATTTTCGGATGCTCAAATAAGGCAGGGCTGGATAAACTTCGTTTAATCTCTTTACGCACTTGTGGTAGCTCTGCATGTTTATTATTAACATCTTCTGAGCTTTCTGATATAGATTTGAGTGTTTGAATATGCCTTTTTGGCATAGCGAAAAAATCACAAGGCGTTAATGGAAGATTTACAGTGTTGAGCATAGTGAATATATTTATTTTACTAAATTGAGTAAAATGTTATATAATAGAGAATCAATAATCACAAATAAAATTGATTACAACTCACGCACATATATTGTTTCATAAGTATTTGCCACTCAAAAATACATCTAATTTCGGCATATTTCGCTCGTTTTCGATGAAATTTTTTTCAATAGTAGATAAAAATGTATGCTGAATAAGAATCAGTCTTTTTGAGCGAAACTCATATTTTCGTGTCAATATCCGGACTTTTTCAAAAATTTGTGCTATCAAAGATAGGACCTTATTTTACATTGTTGATATTTGGCTAAATTAGGCTTCTCAGATGCCATCATTGGTTTAAAAACTTTTCCCATAATATTAAATGTAAAAAAAATTTTCCTAATGGTCCCCACCTTATGTTTTTGAACAAAAATTTTGGAAATTAAAAAAATCATAATGGTCCCCCATTATGATTTTTCATAAAAAAATTTCGATGAAATTTTTTCAATAGTCAAATTTTTCTTCTTTTACCAAAAATTTCCATTTTTTAATTAAAATTCATCATTTTTAACAAAAATTGAGATTTTCTCAGCATTTTCAGCTTAAAAACAAGCATTTTTCAACAAAAATTTTCGTGGAAAAAAAAGATGATTTTTTTGAAAAATTTGGAAAAAAACATAAGGTGGGATTCTTATGTATAAGTGGAGTGGGGTTGCCCCTCCCAAAATGAAATCGTAGACACGCCACTTCTGCACTATACTCCCGGAATTTTATTCTCGCGATTATAATAACCCATAAAAATCGAGAAGGTTGATTCAACACGTAAACAAACTAAACGTTACGCAGCCCCAAGAGTTTGCTTGAAATAAAGTCTACAATTTACTCAACTTTTTTCTAAAAACATTGATTTTTTAGCCTAATATGTGAACACAAAACAGACACTTTTTGCCTGACTCCTCATATAAAAGATCTAAGAAAGATAGTCCTCGCCATCAGTAACCCTTTTAAATTGTTATCAGATTTTTTGATTCGGTTAACTTTTTAGAGGGTTTGTTCGATGCGTGTAATCGATTACACGCATTGTTGGTCCTTGAAAAGAATTTTTTTGCACAAAAAGTCCATTCTTTGTGAAAAAAAATTCTGCTCCAAGCGGGATCCGCGACAAAAAAATTTTTGTAGGGGGTCAGAGAAATTTTTTTAAATTTTTTCAAAAACACTTTTATTCCAAACAGGGGGCTATCTACGTGGACAAAATATTTTTGGTCGTTTTTGAAAAAATGGACTTTTTGATTTTTCCCAAAAGGTCGCGGGTTCGAATCCCGCTTAGAACCAATTTTTTTGCACAAAGTGTAAGTATAGATTGGCCAAACGCATTCTGGCAATAGTGTAAATAATCTTTGTTTGATTAAAAATAAACGGCTTAAATTGTTTTTTAAGACGTTTAATTGTGCTCTTACAATGTTTGTAAGTCTAAACTTGAAACTTACAATAATTGTAAGTCTAGAAATTGTAAGTATTAAGAGACACTTTCTTGAGAAGTCGAAGATGGGCCCAATGGCTAGGCGACAATGTTTGAAAGTTCTCGCCCGTCCTCGGCCTGAAATATTTTTTTATATACTCGGTGAGACAATGCAAACGCCGTTGGAATTAGCTCCGTAGCCTTCGTGGTTCCGGAGATACGCATATGGGCCATTTGGCCATATTTCCATTTTTTACCCAAAAGTTTTAATGGACAAAGTGTACCTTAATTAAATCCGATTTTTATATTTTTTTATACAATGTACCAGGCCAAAAAAATTATACTAATGACACAATCCAGAAAAATAATATATAAGTTAACGAAGTAAATTGAGTTTTGGGAGAGCATTATAATTATATAAAAAATATTTAAAATTACCGAAGCAAAGTATCAGAAATAATTTTTTTTATATTCAAGTTGGTCAAGGCAATGTTTAAAAATATTAAGATTAGGAGAAGACCGGACATCAGGTGGTAACTTATTCCAAAATTTAATAGAGCGAAACGTAAAAAACTCAGATACCAATTTATTTTGAGAGTTAAAAGGATAACGAAAAGTTAGTTGATCGTGACCTCGAAGGCGGGCGTTGGGGAGTTTATAAAAATCACACGCATCAAGAGAGCCTAACCCATGAAAAATTTTATATAATAAAATAACATCGGCATAGGCATGGCGAAGTTCAAGAGTTTTAATATTAAGGAATTCACATCGATCAAGGTAGTTTGTATATTTTATACCACACCGTTTGAAAATTTTATAAGTGAAGGACCTTTGGACAGATTCTAATAAGTTGGCTAAACGAATTTTTAATGGTGAGAAAATGACACTGTTATATTCTAAAATAGGCCTAACATATACACAGAAAGCATAATTCAACAATTTATGATTTTTTGTTTTTAATATACGTAAAATAAGATTAGAAATTTTGGTGGCTGACTTTACAATATGAGAAATATGTGGCTCGAAAGACAGATTGTTATCATAATATACACCAAGATCTTTAATAGTTGTAACATTTTCAATAGGAGTACCATTCAGAGAATAGGGGTCACAAGGATTATCTTTTCCAATATACATAGTAAAGGTTTTTAAAACAGAAATATTCAATTGCCATAAGTTAGACCAGTTATCTAAGTTAGCTAAAGATTTTGATAAAATAGTTGAGAGAAAAAAGTTATTATGTGTGAGAAAAAATAAATTATTAGGTTGGTGCATAATACAACGATTGTAAGACCTCTATCTTTTTAAGAAGAAAAGCTTTTACAGTGATTTTGGTGCCATTGTAAAGCTGCATACATAAGATTTAATTTGTATCAAAATCTTTCCATCAAATCTTCTCTAACCAGAGTTATGATGAAATAAATTTAAGGCAAAAATCCATGACTTTTAATGACCTATGCCAGCATATTTTTATCATAACTTTTGGTAAACAAGAGTTATTGCAGTAAATGTAGTCTTATTGTAAAGTCCCTTTAACTGGCTTTCGACCGACTCCAAGATCATAGAATCAAGATTTATAAAAACCAGATTAAGACCCAAAAAAAATTAGTATGCATTGTAAAGTTAGATGAAAATGCAAAAAATCATGTATTTTTCAGCGTTTGTTTTGAATTTTTTTATCATAGCTCTTCAAAGGAAACGTTTTATGAATTAGTTTGGTATTATTTGATAGTTTATGTAAGCAGCTTTAAAGTGAGACCAAGATCAATGCAAATCGAAACCGGTCGATTTGATAGTGTCAAAAAGTCGGTAAAGTCGAGTTGATCGAATTTTAATCGACTCTCATTCGCTACTATGTATGAAAAAATAATAACAGAAAAATGATCTACAGCCAAAAATAGGCATATGCAAAAAATCATGAAAATCGTAAAACTTTAAATCCTGACCGGGATTTGAATCTGCGACTTTAAAGTGCAGTTATGGAATATAGCCATTTGACCATAATGGTTTGTTCCTTGATAAACTTTATGCAATTTCCCGGACCCGTAATTTAGGCAATAATTTTCTAATGTTGAAAATGGATCAAAAATTTTCTTAAACTCAGATTCAAATCTAATATTTTTATATTTCCAATATTTTAGAGAATATTTAGCCTTCAATGAATAACGTACGTTCAAGATGTCTGGATGAAAAACATTTACAATTTTCTGTATATACAATAGAACATGTTCTATTTGGATACCTTTCGTCGATTATTGTCATATTCGCGTTTATTGGGAACCTCATTAATTTATTAGTACTGACTGCTCCAGGAATGACCAATAGGTATAAACAACGATGTAACTCCTCCCTCCAGTTGCAAAAAGTAGAATATTTTTATAAGCACTGAGATTTTTGAAGGCAAATTGTAGACAGTAGTTAGCAAAGGGGGTGGGTCGATCTTCCTTCTGTTCAGGAAAAAATGTAATTTTTTCTCAAGAAATGCATTTTTTCAAACAAAAAAATTTAGGTCAAATATGATTTTGGCTAGTCTAGCTGTTTGTGATATGCTATTTTTACTATTACTTACACCTTATACCTTAGCACATTACCGAATTTTCTACCTCAATTATTATTTCCGACTATTTTATATCAAGTTTAAAATGCATCTGATAGCCCTAAGCAATTGGGTATCAGCTGCTGCTATTTGGTATTTTTTTAAATGATCTTTTAATTTGTTTTGCTTACAAGGAATACGTCAGAACTCAGTCTGGAATTTTTTGACGAGACTTATATCAAAGATCGGCAAGCTGGTGGGGGAGGGGATCCCCGATGAGGTGGTCCTCCACCAAAAAAACGACCTTTTTTTAGCTTGAGATAGTCTTCTGACACCCAATTTTTATGGTCCATACTGTTCGGCGGGGCCCATGAGGTGGTTTCCATTCAATTTTGGGTCCATGAGTGAGTGGGTCAGGGGGAGGCTTCCCCCCTTACCGACTTATGACCTATATAGTTTTGTAGAACATAGCTGACTTGGCGTTAAAAATGAAAAAATTAGCTGCTGAAAATCTATCCCTGATAAATAAAGCCGTTTTAAGTAAAAAAATAGCGTTTTTAAGGAAATAGAGGGGGTCCAAAAACAACTTTAGCTCACTTGTTTCATCGAAATTTCGGCATTTTCCACCGTTTTTTGCTATTGCGAACATTTTCTGATAGTTTTTAGAAAAAGTTGAAAATTTTTTGAAAAATTGGTTTTTGGGGGCAAAAACGGTGGAAAATGACGAAATTTCGATGAAACAAGCGAGTTAAAGTTGTTTTTGGACCCCCTCTATTTCCTTAAAAACGCTATTTGTTGACTTAAAAAGTCGCCATTCGCTATCCTCTAAATGCCAAAAAATATCGATTATTTAGTTTGAAGATAATAATACCGGTCAATATTGTATTAACAGGACTATTGACATTTTACAACCACTTTTCATATGAATGTTTTATACTAAATTATTGTAATGGAACACAACCTTATTCATTTTGCATTTTTATTGGGGATGATGAGTAAGCAAGTGATACAATTCAATAAGGGACCATTAGGAGAATTTTCAATTTTTCAGATATTTCGGTTCCAGGAACCGAAACCGCAGAAATTTTGAAAGTAGGTCCGGAACAGGAACTGAAAGAAATCTTTTGGGTGGAACCAGGGGCCTGTTGCACAAAACGAAAAGTGTAAAGTGAAAAGTTCAAAGTTGAAGCAATTAATGCACTAAAAAACTGTAAAGTGCAAACTTTACACTTTTCATTTTTCCCTTTACACTTTTTCTATGAAAAAAGTGACGGTCAAAGATTAACCCGTCACTTTTTTCACCGAAAAAGTGTAAAGTTTGCACTTTACAGCTTTTTAGTGTATTTTTTGGTTCACTTTGCACTTTTCATTTTGTGCAATAGGCCCCGCAAAAAAACTCGATTTCAACAAAATTTTTTCCTAAAAATATTCCATGCCGGTAGCTATCACATGGATCTTTGGGCGACTGAAATGAATTTAAAATCGATTTTTGGCCACTTTTTTAAAATTGCATAAAAATAAAAAATTTCGGTGTCGGATCAAAAGTTCGATGTTAGGGTACATAAACCAAAACCAAAAAATTCTTTCAGAATCGTGCTCTTCGTGTCAAAAAACCCGGTTTTGGAATATGAATTTTTTAAAGTTGCTACATCTGGGACACATGGTAATTCTCTTTCATAAACTTGCTTAAATTTGGCACAAAACATATATAATCATTATAATTTATTGAATTTTATTAAGTAAAAAAATATTTGTATAAAAAGGATTAAATTTTAACATCTTAGTCCCTTGTAGAACCAATATGTTTCCGATTTAAAATTTTTTTAAAATTCTTATTTTTCAATTTTTTCAATAAAAATGACATTTTGTTTACCAAAAATATCAAACACTTTTGCCAAAAATGTTTTTTTGTTAATTTTGACCAAAAATGAATTATTAGCAAAAAAGTCATTATTCGTCTAGAAAGGTTACATTTTTTAAATCAACTATATACCCCTCCCTTTCTTCATGAGAGTCGGGTTAAGTGAAATTTCGATAAAATAAGTTTTCAAAACTTGACTGGTCCTTTAAGTTAATGTCGTTTTAATTCCTCATGATTGTTTTCACTATTAGGTTTTCTTAATAGCATCTTACAAGCATTCGATTTTTGTGGGAATAATTGTGAGAAATCAGGTTCGCTATTTGAAGCGACCATGCTCTCTGCAAAATCTAGTGATGATTGAGGGCTAATTTCCCCTAAAACAGAAATAAAATTCACTTCAACAAAAACAGTTTACCGTCAGAAGAAATTAATAGTTTAACTGTCCCATATTCTGGAGGTGCTTCCATAGGACTTTCAATCATGTCTTCAATTTTTCGTGATAATGATCGCTTAAATAATTGTGCCCATAAGATATCTGGTTGAGATTGCTAAAATACTTTTTACTAAATAAACTAGTTAACAAACCTCAAATTTATTGCTTAAGGGACATAACTAACGAACAAAAAATCCCCAACACTCTCCTTGGTGAGATCTTGTGTGATTTTCATACCCTCTGCTAATGTGAGATTTTTAAAAAATGTTAAAAATTCCAAAATGGTTTATAACAAAAAACATAAAAGAAACATTTTTTGAAAAATGCTTGTTTTTAAGCTGAATATGCTCAAAACATGTAAATTTTTGGCAAATTTTGGGCATTTTTGTTGAAAAGATGGATGAATTTGGTCAATTTTGGTGAACTTTTGTAAACATGAGATTTTTGCCCATCTCTAGTGAGATTTTTGTCATCCCCCCTAGAGATTTCATATCATCACTAATTAGTGACTTTTGTCAACTCCCTCTAGAGATTGACCCCATCTAAGTAACATTTACGTGCATAGTGGTTCGTTCTAATGGCTTTTCTATCTAGTTGTAGAAGTGTTTAAAGATGGATAATTTTTAGCCTCCATAATACCACCATTTTTTTTCATCCAACTTGCCTGGGTGGTGGAGTTGGTAATGCGCTTGGCTTTTTTAGCGCCCATGTTCGACTCCCTCAAATTTTTTTGCACTTGAAATTTTTTATTTAAAATTTTTATATTATAAAATAAATTGCAAGAAAATTTTAAAAAAGCGAAAAAAGTTTTCAAAGTGAAAAAATTTTTGACTCCGGTGGAAGTCAAACCGGGGCACTAAAAACGAAGGCCAAGTGTATTACCAAATGCGACACCCAGGCAAGTTGGTTGTTGATATTATGGAAGATAAAAATTATCCATCTTTAAACGCTTCTACAGCCAGATAGAAAAGCTATCGGAACGAACACTAACACATAAATGTTACCTAGGTAGGGTCTAAATATTCTGATACTTTTCACCAAAAAATCGATTTTGTACCTTGTGAAGGTCTCTTACAAGTCACCGTGCCTTTAAAAAAAGTCACTATTTTTCGACTGACCCCTAGAAAAAATGAAAAATTTCCCTAGAAGGAGCAAAAAAGTGTTCCCCTCCGTGTAGTAGACATTCTATCTGCACCATTCTACACTAGAACCACACCCTAAGGTAGCGTGTAATTCTAAAGTAAAAAATGAAAATAGCATTGTTACATTTAAGTTTTATAAAAAAAATACATACCTCGAATTTTCCATTATGTGTTTTTCTACCGTCCGGGAGATAGTGTATTTTTGTTGTCATTTTTGGATGCTCAACCAAGGAGGGGCTGGATAAACTTCGTTTAATCTCTTTACGCACTTGTAGTAGCTCTGCATGTTTATTATTAACATCTTCTAGGCCTTCTGATATAGATTTAAGTGTTTGAATATGCTTTGTTGGCATAGCGTAAAAATCACAAGGCGTTAATGGATGATTTACAGTGATGAGCATAGTGAATATATTTATTTTACTAAATTGAGTAAAAATGTAATATAATGAGAGAATCAATAATAACAAATAAATTGGTACAAATCACGCACATATATTGGGTTGTTTCATAAGTATTTGCCACTCAACTATACATCTAATTTCGGTATGTTTCGCTCGTTCCGATGAAATTTTTTTCAATAGTAGGTGAAAATGTATGCGAATAAGATGCAATCAATCTTTTTAAGTGAAACTTTTGAAAAATTTGGAAAAAAACATAAGGACAGACTCTTATATATAACTGGGTGGGTTACCCCTCCCAAAATGAAATCGTAGACACGCCACTTCTGCACTATACTCTCAGAGTTTTATCCTCGCGATTATAATATCTATAAAAATCGAGGTGTGATTCAACATGTAAACAAACTAAACGTTATGCAGCCCAAGGGTCTGCTTGAAATAAAGTTTACGATTTACTCAACTTTTTTTAAAAACATTGATTTTTTAGCCTAATGTGTGAACACAAAACAGACACTTTTTGCCAGACTCCTCATATAAAAGATCTAACTAAGATAGTCCTCGCCATCAGGTTTTCTAAATAACCCTTTTAAATTGTTATCAGATTTTTTGGTTCGGTTAATTTTTTAGAGGTTTTGTTCGATGCGTATAATCGATTACACGCATTGTTGGTCCTTGAAAACGATTGACGCTGGTTCAGGGACAAGATGTTTATATTGAAGCGAAAATTGGCTAATACAAAAAGGAATACAACAAGTATGACACTCTGTAGGTTAAGTCGATACTCTACAGATATTTCAGTGGATTTGCAGAAGCAACTAATTTTCGAAAGACATGGTTTATTATAAGACTTTTTCCGTTCAACAAGTTTCATTCAAATGAGTAAATTTGTTATACCAAGTTTCATCCATACGTATAACTTTGTTATACCATGCGTCCCAGATGAATATAGTTTTAAAAATTCATATCTTCAAAACTATAAATCCAATTTTGATGGTCGACTACACGTTGGATAGAGAGAATCTGGGAGTTTATTTAGGTAAAAATTTATTGAAAAAGATTTTAAATTTAAATTTTTAGAGCAAAAATACTAAAAAGAGCTCAGTGTTTTTGTTCTAAAAATTCGAATTTAAACTCGATTTCAATAAAATCTTTCCCTAAAAATATTTCATGCCAGTGGTTATCACATGAGCTATCTGGCGACTGAAATGAATTTAAACTCGATTTTTGGTGACTTTTTGAAAATTGTATAAAAATAAAAATTTCGATGTTAGGGTACCTTGCTATATTCATCTGGAACGCATGGTAATTCTTTTTCATAAATTTGTTTAAAGTTGGTACAAAACATAATCATTATAATTTATTGATTTTTATTAAGTAAAAAAAATTGTACAAAAAGGATTAAAGAAAAATTCATTTGGAAACTCCATTGAAAAATTTAATTCATTTGAAAATTCATGAAATTTGGAACATTGTTTGTTTTTTCAGTAAATTATGAGTCGCTAACAGATTTAAGACATTATCGTTTAAATTTAACACTTTTTGAGTGAACGTTTCATTGTATTTTTTGGCCAAAAAGTAATTGGGATTTTTTAGGAACTCAACTTCAATCGAGCATCTCTCAATGTGTGAAAAGTTGTTCACATAAAACTTGGAGATCTACCATTTTTCGATATGGCGAAATTTTAAAACAATTTTTGAACCGAGTTGACCCTGAAATTCGCATAATTGAGACAATAATAGATTCCTTATACAAATTTTTTCAGAGTCAGCTAGGTTCGAAAACATTTTTAAAATTTTGCCACGTCGACAAACGGTAGATCCCCAAGTTTCATGTGATACAACTTTTCTCACACTTAGATATGCTCGATTAATGTTTAGTGCCAGTTACATTTTAGCCAACCTAATAATATACAAACTTTTGAATTCTTGCACAAAAATCCCCTAAATTGCACCTCGCAAAAGTGAACCCCATGAAGTGATTTAGTGTCGTAGCAAGGGGGATCGCACCTGTTCCTGAAGAATTTGAAAATTTCTCCATTGTGGAACCAAGATGTTTTCCGATTTTTAAAAATTTTCATTTTTTAATTTTTCAATAAAAATGATATTTTGTTCACCAATATCAAACACTTTTGCCAAAATGCGATTTTTTTCAAAAATGCCTTTTTGGCTAATTTTGACCAAGAATGATATTATTAACAAAAAAGTCATTATTCGCCTAGAAAGGTTACATTTTTTCAAAAATCAACTACATTACCCCCTCATGAGAATCAGGTTAAGTGAGAAAATTACAATAAAATAAGATTTCAAAACTTGACTGGTTCTTTAAGCTATTGTCGCGTTATTTCCTCATGATTGCTTTCACTATTAGGTTCCCTTAGTAGCCACTTACAAACATCCGATTTTTGTGGGAATGACTGTGAGAAATTAGGTTCGCTATTTGAAGCGACCATGCTCTCTGCAAAATCTAGTGATGATTGAGGGACAAGTTTCTCTAAAACAGAAATAAAATTCACTCCAACAAAAACAATTTACCGTCAGAAGAAGCTAATAGTTTAACTGTTCCATATCCTGCAGGTACTTCCGTGGGACTTTCAATCATGTCTTCAATTTTTCGTGATAATGATCGCTTAAATAATTGTGCCCATAAGATATCTGGCTGAGATTGCTAAAATACTTTTTTATTAAATAAACTAGTTGAATAAACCTCAAATTTATTGCCTAAAGGACATAACTAACGTTTACAAAACTCCCCCACACTCTCTTGGTGAAATTTGGTGTGATTTTTCATACCCCTGCTAATGTAAGATTTTTAGAAAATGTATGTTTTCGATTTGAGGCATCGAAAACGAGCAAATTATGTTTTTTATGAGAGATTGTAAGCTTAGATTATAGTAGTAGTTTTAATTTTAAACAATCTCTCTATTTATGAGAAATTTTTTTAGTAATTGTTATAGTCACGATTGTAATCGTAATATAAAATAAATAAAAAATAAATGTTTTTTCCTTCGAATAATTAAATCAGCCGATTATTCGAAGAAGACATAAACTTTTTTTCTTCTCCTTACAAAACACAAAATTAGCTCAACTATACGAAATGTGAAAAGAATAGGAAATTGCATGACCCCCCCCCCCCACAGGGGGAGGGTCGTAATTACGACCCCCTATTCAAGTGTGACTAGAACCACACCCCAAGGTAGTGTATAATTCTAGAAGTAAAAATTGAAAATAGCATTAGTCCTTGTTCCATTTAAGTTTTCTAAAAATACGTACCTCGAATTTTCCATTATGTGCTTTTCTACCGTCCGGGAGATAGTGTACTTTTGATGCCATTTTCGGATGCTCAAACAAGGAGGGGCTGGATGAACTTCGTTTAATCTCTTTACGCATTTGTAGTAGCTCTGCATGCTTATCATTAATATCTTCTGGGTTTTCTGATATAGGTTTGAATTTTTGAATATGCTTTGTTGGCGTAGCGTAAAAATCCCTAGGCGTTGATGGCAGATTTACGATGTTGATCATAGTGAATAATTTTACTAAATTGAGTAAAAATGTAGTATAATGAGAGGATCTGATAATAACAAATAAAATTGATTACAAATCACGCACATATATTGGGTTGTCATGTTTTCGTGTAAATATCCGGATTGTTTCAAAAATCTGTGCTATCAAAAATGGAACCTTATTTTAAATTGTTGATATTTGACTACAGAAGTCGATTTTTGACAAAATTTTCTACATTCGTATGTTTTTCTTGGCGCGGAGCACGAATTCGTCTTTATTTTTGCCCTAAACCTCAGGAATATGGTCATAACATTGAAACAAAAGACCGTTTTGGGGGGTCTTCCACTCGTAGATGGTGCCTCTAGTAGTCAAAATCAAAAATTTTTTCAGATTAATGTTCTCCATGTCCAAAGACCTCGAGCCAAAAAATCAGCTGATTTGATTAATTTTTGAAAATTCGAACTTTTTACCCCCAGGGACCAAGGGTAAAAAATTCGAATTTTCAAAAAGTTCTTCACATTAGTTGAAATTTAGTATCCCGGGGTTTTTGAACATGAAGAACACGAATCCGAAGAAATTTTTTGATTTTGACTACTAGAGACACTCATTATGAGTGGAAGACCCCTCAAAATGGTCTTTTCTTTGTAGGCCAATTTTGATCATATTCCTGAGGTTTAGGACAAAAAATAACGACGGAATCGTGTTCCGCGCCTAGAAAAACGATAGGAATGTCGAAAATTTCGTCAAAAATCGACTTCTGTAGCCAAATATCAACAATTTAAAATAAAGTTCCATCTTTGATAGCACAGATTTTTGAAAAAGTCCGTATATTGACACGAAAACATGAGTTTCGCTCAAAAAGACATATTGCATCTTATTTAGCATAGAAACAACTCAATATTTATTGAGGCAATTATCAAACATTCGAATCAACGAGGAAGTATTTTTTACAAATAAACTACAAATAGTGTCTATGAGGAAATTTCTACGAGAATCGGAAACTTGTTTTTATCGCATAAAAATCATAAAGGGTTACCATTATGATTTTTTATGATAAAATTTATAATTTCGATATTGGTGGAAGCTAACTTTTTTTTACCAAATTTTGATCAAAAATTGAAAAAAAACATAAGGAGGACCCTTATGTAAAACTGGGGATGGGGTGGGGTTGTTCCTCTTAAAATTAAATCTAGACACGCCACTGCTGCACTATACTCTCGGAATTTTACCCTTACCGATTATAATAACACAGCCAAATCGGGAAGGTGTGATTCAACAAGTAAAAAAACTAAAAGTTACACAAACACTTGAGGCCAATCATCTACTTGAAATAAAGTCTAAAGTTTCCTCAACTTTTATTCTAGAAACATTAATTTTTAACCTAACATAAAATTAAAAATAGTCACTGTTTGTCTAACTCCTCACATAAAAGATCTAATAAAGATAGTCAGCGCCATCAGGTTTCCTCCAAATAACCCTTTTAAAATGTTATCAGATTTTTTGGTTCGTTAAACACGCAAAAATCGACAGTTTTTAACTTCAACAACGTCACACGACTTTTAATGAATTAAAATAAATTTTTATTAAGAAATTAAATAGAGGCATAAAATTTTCACTCTATATTTTCGAAATTTAAATTCTCTGTGCCGTTAGGATGGATGAATTGCCAACGTCCTATACATTATGTTGACGCAACTTCAAAATTTTAAGGCTTGTACTTACACCCCTACTTTATTTTATGCTTAATCCCGGATCATATTTCGTTGGCTTAAGGTATCAAAAACTTAGGTTTTTAGATAAAACCCGGGTCAAAGCTAGAACCCTGGGTTGGTAAAAAATTCAAAGAAATGGCTCTAACCAAAAACTTTGTTCCGACCGTTTTCTCTGATTTGCCCTAATAATTATCTACAACACCACAACTTTATTTTATGCTTTGTCCCAAATCATATTTCGTGGCCTTAAGACCTTTTTTCTGAGCATGAGTAAAAAGGCCTGCATATTTGAAGGTTTTTTACACTTTAGTATTTTGAGCATAACTCTTGATGGTTAAACCCAATTTCGATGATCTTGGTGTCGTTGGAAATTGAGAACGTAGGCTACAACTTTTATATAGGTCTATGGGGTCATTTCATGGAAAAAGTTGTCGAAAAATTAGGACTTCGAGATATCGCCTCATAATATTGAAAAATCGGTTTTTGAACCTTTTTACTCGTGCTCAGAAAAAGGTCTTAAGGCTACGAAATATGATCCGAGACCAAGCATAAAATAAAGTAGGGGTGTTGTAGATAATTATTAGGGCAAATCGGAGAAAATGGTCAGAACAAAGTTTTTGGCTAGAGCCATTTCTTTGAATTTTTGACTCACCCAGAGTTCTAGCTTTGGCCCAGTTTTAGTTAAAAACTAAGTTTTTGACAACTTTTTCCATGAAATGACCCCATAGCCCTATATAAAAGTTGTAGCCTACGTTCTCAGCTTTCCAACGACACCAAGATCATCGAAACTGGATTTAACCTTCAATAGATATGCCCAAAATACTATAGTGTAAAAAACACTTATAACATTCCTGTAACGTTCAACATTCATATGGGCCGAAATTGACTTTTTTAAATGTTGCACACCATTCAATTGCTTAAGAGACGTTTTCTTAAACACTCGAACTTGAAAGGGCATAGTGTTAAACGGTTCGATTGCGCTCCAAATTGAATTTATTTAGTGAGATTGACGCATGGGAAAATTTTTAAAAGTCGTTTCGAGTCAAAATTCGGGTTCTAAAAAATTCAAAACCTTATTCAAAGTTCAAAGACCCGATTTTACGTTGATTTTTTGATTTTTCTAACTCGTCTAAAACACCCTATATAATTTTTTTCGGCCAAAATTTACATCTATCCGATGTAATTCAACACGGAGAACATTTCTAGCGTGGTTTCGAAAAAATCCGAGAAAGATTTTTTCTATGCCCCTCTTGTAAAAAAGGCCCAAAAATCGAAGTTTCTCGGATTTTTTCGAAACCATGCTAGAAGTGTTCTCCGTGTTGAATTACATCGGATAGATATAAATTTTGGCCGAAAAAAATTATATAGGGTGTTTTAGACGAGTTAGAAAAAGCAAAAAATCAACGTAAAATTGGGTTTTTGAGCTTCGAATAAGGTTTTAAATTTTTTAGAACCCGAATTTTGACTCGAAATGACTTTTAAAAATTTTCCCATGAGCCAATCTCACTAAATAAATTCAATTTGGNTTATATAGGGTGTTTTAGACGAGTTAGAAAAAGCAAAAAATCAACGTAAAATTGGGTTTTTGAGCTTCGAATAAGGTTTTGAATTTTTTAGAACCCGAATTTTGACTCGAAATGACTTTTAAAAATTTTCCCATGAGCCAATCTCACTAAATAAATTCAATTTGGGGCACAGTCGAACCGTTTAAGGCAATGTTTGAACTCCTGAGATAGTGTCTCTTAAATATGTTTATTTTACGTTCAAATTTTATATTACATACTCAGTTTGCCTAGTGCTGCGGGAAGTCGAACTTTCGAGATATCGTCTCTTAAATTGCAAACTTCCTTTAAATTATACAACATAATTTAAAAATAAAAATATTATTTTGTAGTTTTAATATTTTCATTGTTTGGTTTTCTTAACAAATATAGACAAACATTTGGTGGTTTTTTGGTGGATTGAGATAATTTTTCTTTTTGTAACATTTCAATTGTGTCTGATGATTGTTCTGCATTTAATGATAAACTTGAACTAAGTTTTGCTATAAAACAATATATACTTTATTATAACAATTTCATGTATCGTCTGTATTCTCAGGCGTAGGGACGTGCTCAGGCACATAGCGTGGGTCAATGAGGGTCATAACCCCCTCCCCCCCTCAACGAAATCCAATAAATACTAAATCTAAAAAACAATGGTCCCCCCTCCATTGTGGAATATCTAAAATTTTCATGTTTGTATCAAAAATTTACATTTTAGACCCTCCCCCCCTTGAATCTCCACTCCTCACCCTACAGAGACATCCTCCCCCATAGAATCACATAGTGTACTAAAAAAATTGGTACTGTTTGCGATTTATTGCAGTTTTTCAAGTTTGTTAACTTTCACCAAAATAACTTTTTAGAGAGTTTTTTTCGATGCGAGAAATCTATTGTGTTGTTGATCCTTGAAAACGATTGATCTTGATTCAGGGAAAAGATGTTTATATTGATGCGAAAATAGGCTAATACAGGGTCAGGGAAGCTTATTCAAGAACCGAAAATGCGCGCGACCGATTTCTCGCATGAAAAACCCCTATAAAGTTAGTTTGGTAAAAATTAAAAAACTTAACCATTTTGAAAAAATTACGCAAAATCCGCAAAAAGTGCCTTTTTTGGATCACCCTGTAGATCCTGGCTACGTCCTGGGTAGGGATTCCATAAAGGCACTAATTGGTGTCTTTTGACACTATTTTGGGTTTTGAGGCACTAAGACACTATTTTTTGACCGCCCCTTTCCTGAAAACATTGAAAATCTTTCTCCTTGGGAGAGCATGGTGTTTTTCAGATTTTGAAAATTTTTGAAAAAATGTCCTTTTTTTCAAAATCTTCATTAAAAGAATGTTGTTTTTTCACAAAAAATTATCAAAAATGGCTAATTTTGTTTAATAATGCGATTTTTCCTGCATAAAATTACCCCTAGTAGGGTCGTTTTTGAGAAAATTTCGAAAAATCCAAGTTTCCGATTGTAAACCACGTTCAATGGGGGTATAAGATCTCCAGAATCCCTAGTTGTGGGTATGACTTTTGTTTTCTGCTAGCTATTTGGATATGCCCAAAACATATGTTTCCGGTTCAAAATTTTTACAAAAAAGTGTTTGTAAAATGTTTACCTTTTATAAAATTTGATTCTTCATCCGAACATTCTTCGACTGGACTTTCAATTTCATCTTCCATTTGTTTCACAAAGGTTCGGATAAATAATTGTTTCCAAATTTCGGATGGTGTTGAAGTCTTAAAAAAAACTTTTTAAAGTCCGTCTTCGCCGCCAATGATAAAAAAAAGTCCGGGGCGGTGGTCAAGTGGTTCAAGGCGCCGCCCGTCCGATCAAGCAAGTTAAGCAACGTTGGGCCCACAGGTTTGATCCCCTAAGGAAAAAATTTTGATTTTCAAAAAAATAAAGCAAAAAATTTTTGCTCCATTGCTTGTAAAAGAAATTTTTTTGAAAATCAAAATTTTGCCTGTGTGGAATCGAACCTGTGGGCTCAACATTGATTAACCTGCCAGATCGGACGAGCTGCGCCTTGGGTCACTTGGCCATCGCCTTCGGACTTTTTTCCCATTGGCGGCGGAAACGGACTCTATTTGGATGTTTTGATTTTTAAATTTACCCTCAATTCTCCATCATACATTATACGGCCATCTGGGAGATAACACCGACATTTTGAAACTTCGAGATGCTCACATAAAATTGGGCTAGATAAACTTCTTCTGCAGCTTTTCTTGACGTTTGAAAAAGTAGCATTGCTGGTACCTGGGTTTTCTAGTGTAATATTTTTTATTTCGTTCGATGCAGCATAGAGTTTTTGAGGTGAAACTGGCACGATGCATCTTTTTGATGCATAATAGTGTGGGGATTCCATTGGGAAATTTACGTTATTGATCATAGTAAACAGCTAGCAAATTTTGGAGTAAAATTATTTTCTCAATGAATATAAAATTTCACGTCGTTGTTTCTTTCTCTTTATATTTATATTTTGCCGATTTGCATTGATGGCGAAAATAAATATGACTCATAATTTAGCGAAAAATTTGGCGAAAATAAATATGACTCATAATTATTTATAAAAATTTAATGTCATTTTAGACAATTTTCAAGGTTTTTAACAAAGAGCGATGACATATATTCTCTAATGTAAACCGAAATGACGTCTTTTATGCCTTGTTTGTTATAAGTGAACATGATTTTTAAAACACGGTGGATGAATATGTTGAAGTTTTCAGCAACATTTATATAATTTCGGCTTTGTTTTACATTTTCGGTACCGTAAAAAGTGTACGGCAATGGCTCAATCTGTAGCGAGTTAAACCATGAGTAAAAAAATTGTGTGTTCGAACTTTGAAACTTCGGCGCGAGTAAAAATTTGAATTTTAGGCTGAAAATGCCAGTTTTGGTGATAAAATGGGAAATTTTAAACATTTTTGAAAAATATGACATTTTTTGGAAAAACAAGTCTAAACTGACGTGCAAAATATTCTAGAAACAAAAATAAAAGCATGTATTTTTTGTTGAAAAATGGTAAATTTAAGTTTGAGAGTTTGAATCCTTTTGATTTTTAGTGTGATGCGCTACCGACTTTCCCATTTTTGAAACATTGATCGATTTTTTTATGTTTGCCCACCGTGTTAATTAATGATCGACAAGTAGAAACATGTTCGAGTTCACATTGAACAAGATTGTTAAACTAGATAAGAAAACTCTTGCCATTAAACTTTCTTAATTTGGAAATATTTTTAAGTAAAATTATATTGAAAAATAGACGAGGAAGTTGTTTTAAAAATTTATTTTACACATAATATATAAATATAAACTAAAGCCTACATTCTAACTAATGTTTTATAGGATTGTTTAAAATTTGCCAATCTCTTATATTTCTTTATTAAGTTTGAGAAATTCATTTAAATCAGTGTCAGCCTAAAATCTTATTATACAGGGTGCCCCAAAAAAGTGGAATTTTCGTGATTTTTTCATGAATTTTGAACCCAAAAATGACTCCTATAGGAGTAATTTGATTCAGGGAATCGATTGCGCGCACTTCCGAAATGTGAAAACGCTTTCTTGACCCTGATTCAGGGTAGCGTATTAATGAGAAAATGAAAAAAATTCAGATTTTGACTGGATATCCGACTACCTAGGGTTTTTCTATGCGAGAAATCAATTGCGTTTGTTTTCGAAACGTGAAAACGCTTCCCTGGGGCCTATAAATCTATCGGAAAAATGCAAAATGGAAAATCTTTAAAAAATGTTGGATAACTTTTTATGGTTTTTTTCGTAAAATCGATTTTTCTAAAAATCGGTGAGGAATTTTTCGATACGGTTTTTTGCAAAATGTCGGCAAGGTGTCCAAATAGTTAAAATAAAAAGATCCACCCATTTTTACTTCAGCCGTAAAAAGTTATCCAACATTTTTCAAAAATTTTCCATTTTCCATTTTGCATTTTCCCAATAGATTTATACCCCCTGGTCCTAAAAAGTGGTAAATTGTGATTTTTGATCAATTTAAAAAACATACAGCTTCCTTTTTCAATTGAATACACCCACCCCTTCCATCAATCAGGGACGAAGAAGCATTTTCACATTTCGAAAACACGCGCAATCGATTTCTTGCATAGAAAAACTCTAGGTAGTGGGATATCTGGTCAAAATCCGAATTTTTTCCATTTTCGCTTCAACACACTATCCTGAATCAGGGTCAAGGAAGCGTTTTTACGCTTCAGAAGTGTGCGAAATCGATTCCCCGAATCAAATTACTCCTATATGGTTCATTTTTAGAAAAAATTTTCGGGTCCAAAATTTATGAAAAAATTATGAAAATTCCACTTTTTTGGGAGCACTGCTAATTTTCCATTATATTTCATATATATTTGACAAAATTTGGTATTTTAAAAATCAAATTTGACACTGAAAAATCAGATTTCACTAGATTTGACATTTTAAAATCAGTGCTTTTCTGAAAAATTAGCAGACTTGACACCTCCTGAGGTAACTCCATCTGCGTAGGGGTATCCACTGGGGACAAAATTCAATTTAAATTCATGTTCCCCATACCCGAAAACCCCGAGTACAAAATCAGCCGATTTGGAGAACTTGTTGAAAATTCGCTTTTTTTCCTTGGTCCTGCAAGGGTTAAAAAAGGAAGTATTGCTAAAGTAAAAATCTTGCTACTTGTTGTCCCATTCCGGTTCCGTACCCTGCTGTTCTAGTTCTAGATTCGTTTGGACCTGTTCCGACGAAGCCCTAGTCATATCAAACACCGCAGATTTGATTAACATGGGCACCGTAAGGATCTCTGATCCAGTTTATAAAGACAATTTTTAAAATAACTAACCTCACGCTTTTTACGTCCACATCCACCGCCGCATCCACCACCTCCACCGCCACATCCACCACCACCACCCATACCTCCAAATAAACCACCCATTCCCCCACCACCACCGCCACCGCAAGGAACCATAGTACCGGGATAGCCGGGGTAGCTGCCACCACCACCTCCACAACCGCCTCCACCACCACCTCCACAACCGCCTCCACCACCACCTCCACAACCACCACCACCGCCACCACCACCACAGCAACAACATTCTGAATTTATAATGATAAAAAATATTGGGTTGTCTAATAAGTATTTGATTGTAACTTACTGGACTGGTCCTTTAATTAAATCCGATGAGAAAAAGCCCCTGAACTGTTGATAATTCCCTCTCCTCACCACAGTTGCACAACCCCGGTACCCCCGGTAAAATTCGACCGGGGTAGGTCATGGGGTAGGGAGGGGGTGGGTCATGAGGTGGGGAGGGAGTAGGTCATGGAGTGGAAGGGGGTAGGTCATCGGTCCCCGGCGCCGGGGATCGATGACCTTCTAAAAAAACGGTCGTCAAACTGCGGAGGGGTGGGTCATAAAAACAAAAATTTTGGACCGGGGTCTGTGCAACTGTGCTCGTACAAAATAAATAACATACTTTGCTGTGGAAAAATACAAGCATTATTTATTACGAAACAAGCGACCAAAAACAAACATAATACGGCAAGTTTTGTCATGAGTACCAACAAGTGAATATAACAAAAAATGTATATACTATATTAAGAATTGGGAATTTATTTATTTTCATATTATTACAATCAAATTTTCCTATTTATAGCCCTATCAGGACAAAGAAGCACAAAAAATTTGCTTAACAAGTTGACCATTGTCCACGCTACAACTGTTTTTTTGTATACTTTTGATGTAATGAAAAAAAACAATATTTTGACTAATAAAAATGGAATGAGGAAAGGTATTGTTCTTTAAGGGTTTCCTTCTCTTCTCAATTATGTAATTTTCCTGTTTTAACACGCTTATTTGCTCGCGGCGCACAGTTTTTTGTATACCACTTAAAGTTTTTTTAAATGAAATAATAAAATTGTTTTCTAACCCTTTATTGCAAAGTGAGAAAGCTAGTAACAGGATTTTGGGCTATTTTCTACAATATTTTTTAAAATTTTGCTCTTTCTTATAAACAGAATAGCTACAGGGAGGGAGGGGATTCGCAGGGTTATAGACTAGGGGGACCGAATTGTGCAAATGCACCCATTTTGAGTCTTGTGCACCCATTCACCCAATCATTTGCACCCGTTTTCATTATACAGGTGTTTAACACGGGAATACTTCTTCAAAATTTCGGGATATTCTATTATTTTTAGCTATGCTGAACAACTTTCAAAAAAATTTTTATTGATACTTAATTGAATTGTAAAAACAAAAATTTTTGTCCTTCATAGTTCAGTGGTAATATGCTTGACTTTGACTTTAAAAGGCTGAGGGTTCGATTCTCCGATCGAAATAACTTTTTTTGCCTTTTTATAAATCAATTTTTTTTCAAAATTGTTTTTTGAAAGTTGTTAGCATAGCTAAAAATAATAGAATATCCCGGAATTTTGAAGAAGTATTCCCGTGTTAAATAAACCGCCACTCATAGGTTACCAGGTAGGGGTACAGTACCCCTCTCACCACTCATCATCGGAACTTCCGCTTTTATAGTCATTCATCCATCCATCATGAGGGTTTGTGTACCCTCCTCCTTTCCAATTCATTCATCATATAAATTTTTGAAAATTTTATCATGTACCCCCTTGTGCCCCCCCTTGAAAGGCCATTTATCCATCCATCCTGAGGGTCCGGTGTATCCCCCTACTGGTAAACTATGCCGCCACCCCTTGTATCGAACAGATTTCCCATAGCTTTCTGTTGATAATTCCTTCTCCTCACAAATGAAAAAAGGTTGTTTTCCGTTTCATAATTTTTGCAATCAATGGACAGTCAATTTATTGAGTTATATATTAATTCCATTCCCAAAAAATTGTTCAGATTTTTGAAAATTCAATGGTGGTGCTTCAAAAATGCCACAATCTTTTGGAAAAGTTGGTGGTGGGGCTGACATTTGCGAATGGTTGCCAATTTTTAAAACAAATGCCATGCCAGCCATATCATGGTTTTGTAAATGGCAATGTGCGTACCACCAACCAGGATTTGTTGCTCGAAATCTTAAGAACAACATATTTTTAAACAGTATCGAAGTTTGGTCAAGATTTGGGGAAGAGGAAGGAGTTTTTCATAAAAAATTTTCGATTTTTTTTGTCGCCTCGCTCCGCCGGATACCAAAACTTTTTAATTGGACTAATCCTTTATTTAAAAATGTGAGATACCTTATAACAACATAGCCACCCATGGGCACAGTTATAGTGTCTCTCAAACTAGGATTTCTTGTGTTCATACCAGGAATGTGTCCATATAGCCAGTTAGGGTTGGTCCAAGTTTTTTCGTTGCAATTCTGAAAAACAGAATTTAAAGGTTTAAAAAATCCTTGTAGTTACATCGCTTTCATTACAAGCAATATCAGGATTATGAGTAAGATAAAGATTTGTATTATTATAAACTGGAAATCCCATTTTCATGACATAAAAATGATTTCCATGGATATGCATAGGGTGAGCAAAGCCATAGGCAAAACCACCTCCTAAAAATTAACAGTAACCATATAAAAACATTTTTATTTTGGATCTGTCCTTATGTGACCAAACCTGGACAGGGGGTCCAGAAATGGATCCCTCTCCGACTTTCAAAAGTTGACACGAAACGACTTTTACACGATAAAGTGTCCACAATTTATGCGCAGCGTTGTTTGTTGAAGTCTAGGGATTTTTCCACGACAAATTAGGTCATATGGACAAAATAGAAGTCGTATCTCAACATTATCTTGTCAACTTTATCCTGTCAACTTTATGAACGTCCCTTCTCCCGCTTTTTTTTCAATTTTGTCCTTATGTAGCCGGGAGTTTGTGCTTGGTAGGTAACAGTTGTTAAGGAGACTCTCTCGAGAGCCTGGTCTTTGTTAGTTAGTCTTATATCATGTGTACCCAATAAATAGTTGCTAGTTTATTTCCCTCCCACAAAACACAACAGCACCATATACACAACTCTCTATTGGGTCACACTTAGACCCCCGCTTTTCGGCTGGCGAACTTTTTTTGTCATTTGGCCATTTTGTGACAAAGTGTTAATTTTTGCCCATTTTTGTGAAAAAATGATAAATTTTGGTCATTTCTGGTGCAAATTTTTGGGCGTAAAAAATTTGTAACCCCCGCTTTTTTTCAAACGTTGCCCCTATACCTTCCTGCAAATTAGTGAAAAATATGGATCCTCTCTGTCCAGGTATATATGCCCCCTCCAAACTCCTGTGCTAAAAAGAAATTTTTGACTGCTTTCCTTCGGTTGCTTACTACACCTAATTTTGTTTTCTATACTTACCAAAGCCCATATTGTAAATGGTAATCTAAAATTACTTTAAAATAAAAATCCGAAGACCTTGTTTACCTGAACAATACTTCCTAGAGATATGCTCAAATAATGAAAGCAATGACATCCTTCAAGATGACTATGACCGGTTACTTGCTGAGGTGGACATTTGCTATAGTCGCAAATTTTAGCAACATCTTGAAGATTATTTTCATGAAAATAAGGGATGCCACTAGCGTGCTCAAAAACCCATCCATTTACATTTCCATCGTAATGTGTGTTCATGAAGTATTCCTTAAAGGACGAGTCTACTTTTGGGGAGTTGATACTCGTTTGAAAAATTTTCAGCAATTTTGTTTCGCTTATAACTTTTTACGGTTATATTTTCAAGTAGTATCGTAAAAGCAAAACATGCTCTAAATTTTGTGCTCTTTTACATGGTATCAACTCTACAAAAGTAGACTGGTCTCTTAAAAACGAAAAGGGCTTTAGGGCTAAGAAAGGCGTTTGTGGGGAGGGGATCAAAATATCTTTTTGAGCGAAAAATGCGAGAAATGGGACTACATCACCGGATAGTTTAAGGGAAGAGAAGTGTAGAGCGGGATAGAGATAAGGGTAGGGGAAGGGTAGAGGTAGGGGTAAGAACAGGGGTAGGCAGTGGCGTAGCTAGGTTTGAATTTTGGGAGTCCACTTTTTGGAAGAACGAAAATCATAAGGGGAGACTCTTATGATATTTTTGGCCGGCTTAAACAAAAGGGGGATCCTTACGATTTTTTCGGTTTTTGGCCGATTTGGGGGGGGGGGGTCCACGGACCCCCTCCTTAAATACGCACCTGGGGATAGGGGTAGGTCAGTGCCGTAGGCAATGGGGACAAGGGGACATGTCCCCCTCCCCGTACCCAGAAAATTATTATTTTTTCTCTATCATAAGAGTCCCCCTTATGTTTTTCATAAAATTTTGAAAAAACATTACTATGTCCTTCCCCGGTCGTCGAGAAATCCTGCCTACGGAACTGAAGTAAAGGTAGATGCAGTAGTAGGTATAAGTGAAGGCTTACTACAAAATTCGATCTAAATCCATTATCAGAAATAACTTCTCGATCTGCCACTTCTTGAGCTGACTTCAATTGTACCGCATTAATACAATTATATGGATATTGCATTGGAAATTTTACAAATGGGCAATTTACCACTGTACAATTTCCATTTTGAAAACATCTTTTATGAAAAAAATCGACTAAAAATTTATAAAAACCAGAAAAAATTACGAACCTTCCAACACCTGATTGCCATATTCATTTCTAACATCTTCATACACCAACTTTGCTACTCCAAATTTAGGCATAATAGATGTTTTTGCAACTAAATATTCCATCGTTTCAAAAATTATGGCATATGTTGATTTCGTTGGATTATTAAGGCCTTGAATAAGAATGTCATAGCGTTCACCAGGAAAGAGGATTATCATCTGGGCCTAAAGGATCAATAGGGGACTAAAAGATCTAGCAAAATTACTTTGATGGGTATAATTTCATCACCATCAGCAGCTACGACAAGAAAATCATGGTCATCTATAGAGACCATTAGTTGTTGAGAAACACCTCCATTTATAAGTCGGAGACGTATGGTCTCGTCTTAAAAAGATGTTGAATAGGTCGCTTGATGTTTCAAAACCTGACATTTTGAACTTTTTTATGTTTTTGAGGATTTCTCCCGAAATACAAGGCCAATCTTGATAGTTTTGGTGTCGTTAGAAAACTGGATTTTGTAGCAATCGAATGACACCAAAATCATGCCATAACTCTTTCTGGTCGCGGAGTTATTGCATAATTAGTAAAAAATGTCAATTTTTTCGACATTTTTTACTAATTATGCAATATCTCCGCAACCAGAAAGAGTTATGGCATGATTTTGGCGTCATTCGATTGCTACAAAATCCAGCTTTCTAACGACACCAAAACTATCAAGATTGGCCTTGTATTTCGGGAGAAATCCTCAAAAACATAAAAAATTTCGAAATGTTAAGTTTCGAAGCATCTAACGACCACTGAATATGCCACCAGAGATGAATGGATCCCTATCAATACCTCTCCTTCCTTCTATC
This sequence comes from Acrobeloides nanus, assembly GCA_900406225.1. Lineage (NCBI taxonomy): Eukaryota > Metazoa > Nematoda > Chromadorea > Rhabditida > Cephalobidae > Acrobeloides > Acrobeloides nanus. The sequence goes on along the minus strand of OZJO01029840.1, from coordinate 9,235 downwards.
TTCCTCCACAGTGCCGTACCCATGATTTTTTCATGGGAGGTACAAGATCCCGACCCTAGTTGTTGACATTTTTTGGTCAAAACATAAGGGGACCTTTAGATTTTTTTAACTTTTTTGGCCCTTGGAAGGGGATACCCCCGGTATGACATTGTTCCTCCACTTTCTCTCTACTCCTCCTCTCTCAGTGACGCAAGAAAGGAAAATTCTATTTTTTCAACTTTTGTATTTTTTCTTCAGAACAATCAAAAATTTAAAAATGGAATTTACCTTCTATTCATGATTGATCATCGACCCCTTAAAAAAACATTTTTTCCATACCTCTTCGAATCCTGAACGTTTCAAGCGGCAATGTATTTGGTCTGATCAGTATATCATTTTGGTCATGCCATCCTTTATCATTAATCAATATTGATCTAACTATAGCCGAGCTTCCAAAATATGCGCCATCTGCAGCTACAGGTGCATTCCAGCATTTATTTTTGTCTGCCCCATCATAACCGTCTTGCCATTTCCAAGAGCGCCATTTTTGTTTCAACCAGACTTCTTTTGCATCATTTAAAGTCCAGTCCTGAAAAGTTTTTCTTGTTATTCTAGCTATGGACATGGTAAGCACACGTGTACAAAATACCGCACAAAAATGATCCCCTTGCGCGCGAGAAAAATTCCCCTTGGTTCTCAAAGGTGATTTCTCCAAAATTTTCGAAAAGCTCGCCAAAATTACCTTGGGTGACCAAGTCTTTTCACGCTAGCGCGCGGGCCCTTTTTTCGCTAACCTCTCCGTGCATTTTCGAAACATGAAAAAAATTTTCTGATACTGATTTAAGCGATTTATATTATGAAATCTTTTAAATTAGTATACCCTTAATGGGTCAAAAAATCCCCAAGTAGTAAAAAATCGAATTTTCAAAAAATTGTCCAAATTGGTTGATTTTTTGTCGTTGTCAAACAGTTGGTCGATCGGACAGGGGCCTTAGGCTTAGACCTTAGGCTTAGGCCTAGGCTTAGGTCTTAGGCTTAGGTCTGAGTCGACCAACTGTCCGATCGGCCAAGTGTCCGGTCGACCAACTGTCCGGGTCGACCAAGTGTCCGGCATTCATTTTTTGTATTCAAGGGTTTTCCGACATGCGGCACTCGAATTTGAATGAATTTTTTTATTTAAACCAAGGAGTTACCCCTACGAGGGTTCCATAATGAAAATCGCTTAAATCAGTATCAGGACAAATTTTTCATGTTCCAAAAATGCACGCAATCGATTCCCCGTCTAGAAAAACCTCTAGACAGCCGGTTTTCCAGCTAACCTTCGAATTATTCACATTTTCGCTTTAATATATCTACCCCTTCCCTGAATCAGGGTTAGGGAAGCGTTTTTTCGCTTCGGGAATGCGCACAATTGATTCTCCGCATAAAATTATCCCTATAGGAGTCGTTTTTGAAAAAACTTTTAAAAAAGTCGCATAAATTTTGGAACACCCCAATACAATCCCGATTTGTGTCTAAAAGCTTATATACTTGCATAACAACAGCATATTCTCTACCCATTATGTTCGGTTGTGGTAAAGGAAATCGCTGAATATCTTTGACAATAAAAGCTCCTAAAAATCCTTGAGCTCTATCAACTCCAAGATGCCCGTGAAACCAATGGGTGCCAGGTGTATCTGCAATGAACCTATAGGCGAACCTAAATTTATAGAAATAAAAATATCTTTCCATATGAAGGATTTTTAAATGAAGAGAGTCATCATAAAATACAGTGCTTCCTTACCTACTTCTTGGAGCTATTGGACATTGGGTAACAAATGCTGCACCATCCATATACCATGTTCCCTTCATTTGCATACCATGGACATGTAAAGTGATAGAATCTTGCATTAGGTCATTTTGAACTCTTAATATTACTTCTGCTCCAAATGGAACCACTATTGGTTGTGCTGGGCTAGAAAAAACGAAAAGATTAACAAATTTATTCGAATTTTTGATTACCTATATCCATTTATGGAAAAAATTGTTTGGTGCAGACCGTCAAGTTGAATCAACGTGTACAGAGAGTTATAAGAAGAATTTAATAAATAATTTAGTTCACATGGTTTATTTTCATCGCTTTCCCGGACATGCCAAGGCATCTTAATTCAAAATTTCAAAAGTTGTATATGCCTAACCTTATTAAAATCATTTGGTTCATAGTCAACTAGCTGATACCCTTGTAGTCCGTTAGTTGTCATAGATAAAGTTTCTTCAATTTTTAGATCAAATTCATAGATTCCATTCTAAAATTAGTTAGTAAGGAGATCATTATGCTCTTTCAGCTCTTCAGACTGTTAGGGAGGGGGTCCCGGGTGCGCCTTCCCTAGAGAGGGGGCAATGACATAGCCAGAAATTTTTATAGTGGGCCTACCCCTTATGTTTTGAACATTTTGAAAGATTTTTGAAAAAAATGTCACTTTAATGTGAAGAATACAATTTCAGAGCTACGCTTCAACTATATTAGCTCCAATTTTTGATATTCACATTTTTAGACACTATAACTTTCGCCACATAACTTTCACGACGTTCGTGTCAATATACATATTTATTGCAAATCAGGCAACAATTAGTCTGAAATTAAATATGTTTATTGACACGAAAGTGGCGAAAGTTAGTGTGGCGAGATTCATGGAGAAAGTTATAGTGCCCAATTTTATGAGGAGAAAACGATGGCGCTATTATTTTTCCATGAGACCGATCTTACAACATAGAATTTTCAAACCTGATTTGAAGTAGCAATTGTTAAAGGCTCTGCAAACTGAGACCATGATTCCACTCTACTAATTAAATTTAGGATATTTATTAATACAAAAATTTTAAGTTTAAAAAACACAAAAATACACAAGTTCAATAGTTCATAGACAGATAAGTTCAATAGCTCATAGACAGACAAGTTTAAACTTAGAATAGAAAATTTAATCAAACAAAAGGTATAGCTTAGAAAATCACTTAAAAATAAAGGTAAATAATAATGTAACTTGTTCAACAATAGTCAATACTTAGACACTTTTGCAAACTTTTACATGATTTCATTTTCTCAACAATTTGTACTCTTACACTTTTCAAAGATATTTTAGAATGTAAAAATATACTGCAAATTATAATTGAGCAAATGATATATTAATTATTTTTCTTACAGACTTGGGAATTTCTTTGCACAACTCTTTTCTAGGGCATTACCTTCATCTTGGGGTTTTGAAACCCCGAGTTTAGGACAAAATCCGGGTTTCCGTTAACGGTATGCGCCATCAATATGCCTAAAATAGTGGTTAAATCAACATTTCTTAATTGTGAACAAAATAAAGCCAAACGATGGATATTCTATCAAAAAAAATTATTTCAGATTTTTTCGAGCTAACATGACGAAAATGGACATTGTAAATGATAACCCTAACTTGAGATAGGATTATCATTTCCAATTTCCATTTTAGCTCAGAAAAATTTGAAATATTTTTTTTGGATAGAATACCTATGGAGTGACTTTATTTTTTTGCAAAATTAAGAAATTTTGACTTAACCATTATTTTTAGTCAGTGCAAACCTGGGTTTTGTTTCAGGTTTTCAAAACCCCAAGATGAAGGTAAGGCCTATGATTAAAAAGATCAAAATATGTCAATCATTTCCAAAAATTTAACTAATTTGATCTATTTTAAAATTCTACTACTTACATGTAATCTTTGTATGTGAGGATGTTCTGAGGTTCGGCAATGCGCGCGATTGATTTTTCGCAAGAAAACCCCCTAGTGGTCAATTTTCGACATGATCTGGTACAAAACGAAAGTGAGAAATTATGTATCGACCCAATAAAATATGCTACTATAATCAGATTTTCTATATTTTGTAATTCCTCCATCGAAAAATTTCCAAATCTCAATACCCCTGCATAACTTTTTATTCATCTCCCTATTCAAATAGTCTTAATTAATTATCTTGACTAATGTTCTCATGTAATCTATCTTTCCCAGTGGATTTAACACTTGTGTTATCCTTCTGTTAATCCAATGAAGTTAATTAACAAAATTGGAAACAATAATTACCCTGTGAAAATCAAAGCATATTCTTCTAATGTTTTGTGCTTATGATATAGTTTTAAAAAGAACTTTAACAATTACTAGTTTTATTTACAGGGTGGCACAAAAAAGTTACATTGTACATTTTTTCATGAATTTTGGACCCAAGATTTTTTTCCTGATACAGGGAATCGATTGCGCGCATTCCCGAAGCGTGAAAATGCTTCCCTGACCATGATTCAAGAAAAAAATTGGGGGTTTTGATGCAAAAATGGTCATTTTTTGCACTTTTCTCCTGAATCAGGGTTAGGCAAGCGTTTTCGCGCTTCGGGAATGCGCGCAACCGATTCCTCTCACTGAATTACCCCTATTAACTCATTTTTAGGTCCAAAATTCATTAAAAAATGGGACTTTTTGCGCCACTCTGTATAAAAATTACAAATTTACATAAAACAAGCAGGATAGACCGAGTGCCTTCGGTGCCTCGAAAAAACTTCCGATGAGTAATAAACCTCTAAACAATAAACTCTATCTATATCTCCTGAGTAAAAAAAATTAGCCGATTTGGTGATATTTTTAAAATTCGCATATCGACCCTTTTATACGTTATTTATACTGTTTATATACAGTATCTCAGGATCCCTGAGGGTACCCCCATGATCTTGGTATCATTGAGTTCCTCTCAGCCCCCTGAGTCCGAAAATCACAGCGATTAACTTTTTGGTACGCACCGAGTCGAGATCCTAGAGACAAACTCAAAACTCCTATTATATTATTGATTTTATATGTGCCCATCATTTTTTGTACATCAAAAATTATTCTCATATTCGCACAACCTTGTCATTACATGTAACATATGTACTTTCTCATGTTCCAAATAAGTCATGCGCAAAATCTCGACGGAGTGGTAAACAAGAGTTCGGGACGAAAAGGTTATGATTAAGTTGCGCAATCGCAACAAGTCTCTTACAATGTCTCTTGTGCAGGAGGATCGTTTAATGTATGTTTGGCACATGCCAGGCCGGAAATCTGGGAAGTTTCCTGGGCAAACTTGGAAAATAAACTTTGGGACAAAAGATTTCCAATATAGTGGAGAAATGCAAAAAACTTGTCGGGTTGCAAAATGGCAAATCCTTGTATATAAAGCGCTTCGTTCGTGTGACAGGCGATCTTTTTATGGTGAACCTCAAATTATTACCAACCTATATCACGATGTAGAGGGTGGTGAGAGGAGCAAAATGAGAGATCGATCATGGGTCCACCTCCTACGGTTAATTTTTTAAAGAGGGTATCCCCTTTAGATCATGAGGGAAAAACAAAGCACTGTTTTTTGGTCTTTTCAACGGAAAAACGCGCTAATTTCGACTTTAACAAGGTTTTCGGGTATGGAGAATTCAATGATGACATTTATAATTTATGCGAGACCACGCAGCGATGCCATTTTTTATATTGTATCATCCCGGTTGAAGCGGTGCGTCGAATGCGCACCGCTTCAACCGGGATTGAGCGCCGATAGGCGCTCGGTGTCGATACTTATGATTAACTTTTTATTCAGAAAGAAAATCCAAAAACCCGGGTATCCCTAAAAATTTTGTACGAAATTTTTTTACTCTTTCCAGCGGACTTATGTGTGCGCATCTCTATATTTCAAGTCGCGAGCGCCGCGACTGTCCGCGATTGACCCCTTATCGGAGTCAAAAGTTGTCGCAAGCCAATTTTTTGGAGGTTTCTAGGTGGATTCTATTAATTTTTCTAGCTTGCGACAACTTTCTTATTCCGGAAGGGGTCAGTCGCAGAGCTCGCGACTGAAGTATAGATAGGTTCTGTAATTTGATTTTCGATTTCCTTGCCTATGCTAATTAAACTTATCCAAAAATTAATTAAACACGTACAAATTTCTTCCAATGCTAATCTATTAGACAGGTGCCAAAGCTTAGTTGTAATCCGGAAGTGTGAATCCGGCTTGCATTGTTTGTTTTAAATGGCAGGTGTTTACCAACGCATTAATCCAGCTTGTTTAGCCAAAAACTCATAGTTTATTCTGGCGGATTTCCTATTCTCTATTTGGCGAGCTGGCCAGTTTGCCAAGATTTGAATTTTTATGATCTTTTATACTTTGGACCAAAAAAAGGTGGTGACTTTAATCTCAAAATGGCACCTAAGGCGCCTCTTTTGTGGATTAAGAAGTGATTTCAATTGAAAACTGACTACTTGATTCCACTTAAGTGACCTGGGGATAGGCCATTTGCCTTTTTAGGAAAAAGATGGGTACTTTTTGAGTGAAGATTGTTAGATATTGATTAAGAAATTTCTTTGATCGGAAGAAGTTGGTTGCTGTTGACTTTTGATGATTTTTATGCCATTTTTAAATTTTTAATTTTCGATCAATTTGATCGAAAATTATCGATCTATACTTGAACATTTTTGACCAAAAATACGAATTGGTTACTCATTTTTTTCAAATTTTTCCCAATACGACGAATTGAGGCGGTGCAGCACCCCTTGTGCATGTATGTTGTCAGACCTTGAAGATCCCTTGTTAGCCAAGAAGGCATCTATTCCTGAAGAATTTAAGAGTCTTGAACTCAGGGTGGCCATATTAGCGAAATTTAATTCAATTTTTGAAACCATGGTATACCCTAGGTTTTTGGGTCGCTAAACACGAATCTGAAGTCCGTTTTTTTAATTCAACTTTTTGGTACCCCTGTACGGCAGGTTGGCCTTTTGAAATTTAGGTCAAACTTCAAATGGGTATATCCCCTGCCAGCTAAATCCATATCCAATGGTTTTGGTGTCGTTGGAAAGCTTGTAAATTCGACTTCATTTTTTGTCTATACAACTCCTAGTCAAAACTGCGAAAACCCCTTGATGATGATTTTGAGTTTGTAGAAAAAAGTTAAGATCAGCGCTATCGATTAACTTGTATACCTGACAGATTTTAAAAAATTCCAAAAATCTCATAAATCTAAGAAAAACCATGTTCTCATGTAATTTTTCAACAATTTTCCACTTATTTTTACATTTCAAGGTCATTTTGTACATGACCGCTTGTCGGCATGATTAATTACCCATTCATTGCGGTACTAGCAAAAAGTCGCCAGTTTTATTCAAATTTTAGTATCTCCCACCAAAAAGTTTCCGTCTCCTTTTCTTCGATCGAAAAATGCCGTGCCGTTTCAGAGTTTTGGTGATGGCATTTTAGCGATCTTCTTTTTCTTAGAGTTTGTTCGCACAAAGAAAATCGAAGTCTTCCCAAGTAACTTTGATGGATGGGATGAGTCAATTGTCAGTGTAGAGAATTTTTCCCATTATATGTTTTGAATATTATCTAGTCATCTATTGATAAAACTAGCAAGTGGCAGAACGGGTGGTCAAAAATGAGATCGATGTTTTTGTGAGAATTTGATTTTTTTATTAATTTTTTGTGAATTTTGAAATTTTTGAAAAACTAGATTTTATCACTTTTCGTACAATTGTCTTCGTACGGTACTTTTCGTACAATTATTTTCGTACGAACTTTTCGTACAATTATTTTTCGTACGGACTTTTCGTATAGGTACTTTTCGTGCGAACTTTTTGTACAAGTACTTGTCGTACAATTAGTCTTCGTACAGGTATTTTTCGTACAAATACAGGGGGGGGGGGCAAAATTACTCGCCAAGGGGGCGAAAAGTCCTCGCCTAAGGAGCAATTTATGCGAGTATATACCGCCCCTTACGCGAGGACTTTTGCCCCCTCCCGTTTGTATTTGTACGAAAAGTTCGTACGAAAAATAACTATACGAAAAGTACCGTACGAAAACAATTGTACGAAAAGTGATACTGCCTATTTTTCGAGTTTCCTTTTCTTGTCAATTTTTTGTTTTAACAGGTTGGATTTTTTGAGATCGTCTTCAATATTTCAATTATTTTTAAAAGATTATATTTTCTAATATTTTTTGTTGATTGCCTAATCGCGGCAATTATTTTCTACATTTGGACATTTTTTTATTGCACCTGCCCAAGTTGCAAATTCGGGCCATTTCGATACGCACACAAAAGGCCACAAACTTTTTTTGCGACAGTCTTCTCAAATTTCCATTATCTTTTTATCGGCCACAAATGCCGACACTTTTATGGCCTCGTGCCAGAGAATTTTCTTTGTGTTGGACCGTGTCGGTAATTTAGTTGCACCTGTCATTGTTGCAATTTTTCGAATGTAATACAGTTTATTACAAGTGCTTAGTTTCATATTATGCAACAAAGGGGAACTTAGGATGTTAATGAAGACAATATTTAAATTTTTGTGTATTAACAAGAAAATTATGAAAATCAGAAAATCAGGGTTGAATAAAATAATGTTAGGAACTTTTGGAGCTACTGCATTTTAAGTGTCCCACTTACGAGGTCAAGTTAAAATTGGATTTCATGAATATGGGATCAGAAATTTTTTGCTAAAAATGATACCCTAAAGGTAATTTTATGTGGGGAATCGATTGCGCTCATTCCCGAGTTCTAAAAATGCTTCCCTGCCCCTGATTCAGGTGTCACTGGTTAATCCGTTCAATTGTTATATTTCTTGCTAGCCGTTAGAGAAGCGATATCCAATCAAAACACCTTTTCAGCTCTAGGCCATTTCAATTCTCTGCCTCGCCAATCTATCGGCTAGTACTTCCGATGATTATGCTTAATAAACAATTCTTGGGTAACTCATCTTGTTAAACAACATAAACAGTAACAACATAACTGTTAAACAGGGAAAAATTAGGTTTTTGAATCGAAAATGGTCATTTTCACCTGAACCAGGGTAGCATTTCCAGGACTCGGGAATGAGTCGATTCTCCGCATAAAATTGCTCCTATAGGTATCATTTTTAGAAAAAATTTCGTGTCCCAACTTCATGAAATCCAATTTTAAACTTGACCTCGTAAATGAGACACTTAAAGTACATAGCTCTGAACTTTTTACGGATTTTGAATATTTTTTAGCAAACAAAAAAGTTCATGCTCACTTATGCAAATTGGCTTGCTTTCTTTTTTTTGATGACTCATTTTTGGAGCGCCACACCACTTAAATTATACCACTATATAAAAAGACAATAGCTTTTTTACTCTCTCATGTTCTGTGACAATATTTTTAAATTTTAGAACGAAATCATTTGTTTTTATGCAAATTTTGGAGATGAGAAAATTCTTCAACAAAAAATCAGAATTTTAAAATTAGGTT
>OZJO01029831.1:0-28727 GCA_900406225.1 Acrobeloides nanus | reverse complement strand
TAGAACGTGTCTTTCGGCTGCTAGTGGATGTCCATGCAGGTAGGAAAGATATAAAAAATTTTAATTTGGAATTTTAGCGGCTCTTCGGTGAACAACACGCCACAGCGATGTGGCTCTAAAACGTGCACATTTCCAAGATTGACGTGTTGTAGTGGAGCAACAACAGGCGTAGTCAATTCAACATTTGCATGTGTTGTTTCTGGATAATATTGTGTATCAAGGACATAGCTGATATGGTTTTTTGGTCTAAGAGCTCAATCTCCAGTGACATCGTTAGGGGGGGGGGCATGGGTGGATAGGGGGTTCATTAGTAAACCTCAAGCAAATTTTATAACGAGGTCAAAAATTTGCATAAGGGTCTGCATAACCATGTTATCGCATTAAGCCTATTAATCACATTTATCCTCATTTATCACTTTGAACATCACTACCCTTATCCATCTATGTGGGGAGGGGGTAGTAGCGGATCCAGGATTTGGTTTTGGAGTGGGGTGGGGCAATTAGGTAAAAACCTCATTTTTCTATCGAATTTTGAACAGAAATGCCATTTCTCTTAAGAAATTTTCGGGGGCACGCTCCTTGCTTCTTCTTAGATCCATCATTGTAGGAAGTATCAAAGGTGGGGATACCACAAATTACCAGAAGGGAGTACCACAAATTACGTTGCCTCCCCCCTTAAATCATGAAATTTGAACCTAGCTATGTCCTTGTCTTATATAACGTAATAAATTTCATATAATCAAATTCAAGCATATGACTAATAAATTTCATACATTGTTTCGAAAAATTTGAACACTGCCTAAATTCAGCTACAGATCAAGTCGTTGTGCGTCAAAAAAACAAAAGAACAAAATCTCACAGGAAGTCGTTCAACATCTGTTTAAATATTTACTATGATGTTCGATTCCTATGTTATGTTTTTCCTGTAATGTAGCGTTTGTTATATCCCACGGCTTTCAGTCTTAGCCTACATTCTTGTCTTGAAATGATCCAATTTTTAACAATTTGGGTCTTTTCTTTAACAATCTTTCAAGTGTTTTTGGCAATTGTAAGTAATTCTATTTTAACAAGTCTCAAAAATTGATGTAGAAAGCGCAAACATGTAGCACCGGGTGTACACCTATGGTGAATGCAGGAACTTCATCCACGGTTTTAAATCCAGGGCAGCTATGCTTGCTTACCGGTACAACAAATGGTTGCAGTTATACAAATGCTACTTGTACCGGGTTTTCTACTTCGGTTCAAACTAGCTTAGCGGCACAACTGAAAAGCACGCTGCAGGCAACTGTAAGTTTTTTGAGTTTCTAGTGGAAAGTTTATGAGCTATTACACAATAATGGGGAACCACCCACGCAAAAAAATTTTCAAAAATTTTTTTTGGAAATGACCCCTCTAGGGATAAAAACATGCGGGGAATCCGAATTTGACATTTCAAAGCGAAAAACTCTTCTCTGATCCAGGGAAGGCCTGAGTATTTAAGTGGAAAGTCGCAAGAATGCAATTTTTTGCGGCTTTTCGCTTCAATACACAGGCCTTCCCCAAATCAGAGAAGCGTTTTTTCGCTTCGAAAATGTCAAATTCGGATTTCCGCATGTTTTTACCCCTAGAGGGGTCATTTCCAGAAAAAATTTTTGAAAATTTTTTCACGTGGGTGACCCCCCTTATTGTGTAGTAGCTCCAGTTTATTATGGAAAAATCGTAATAATACAATTATAGTGTCATAAGATAGGATGGCACGTAACCAGGATCTAGTTTCGGATGAGGGATCACTACCACGAAATTTTTGATCAAAATATGGAAACTTTGGGAAATTTCACAATGGAGAGCATTATGGTGTTTAAAAATTTTCTCATTTTTTGGGATTATGGGAGGGGGAGGGGTCAACTGACCCATTGGCCCCCTTTTTGGGATTTTGAGGGTCAATTGACCCAATGGCCCCATGTATCTGGTCAGGGGTGCCAGATTTTGAAATTAGCATAATTAACACAAACCCCCTGCTGAAAAAATTTCAGAGGGGTTTGTGAAAAAACTTTTTGAAAATTCGTTACTTTTACGGTCCAACTTGAACTCAATTTTTAATTATGCGAATTTCAAAATCTGACACCCCTGTGCCCCGTAAAGAATATATAAAAATGTAAGATAAATGAAATCGCAATATTTTTGACATATGAATTGGTTTTCGGAATTAAGAAGAACTATCTCTAAAATTGTAATTATAATCCTTTTCATGAAAAGTTCCATAAAAAGTGTTGGCAACATAGCGCAGTGGATAGAGAAGGCAACCCTCGGCGGCTGCAAAGTCTATCGGATATCTATAAGTAACAGTGCTATTTATGACCCTCGACTCCCCACCCAGACCAAAAATTTTTGCATGTTTAATTTTTTCGCCAAAAACACATGTACCTATTTTCGATGCGAGGATGCCGATTAGCCATTTTTATATGCTTCACTTTTTGTATACAAAATGACCCTTAGAAAAATTTTCATTCAAAAATTCGCTCGGACTCGTGTTCCTTGCATAGAAAATAGGGGTTATCTTGACAGATCAGAGGTCGCCTTCTCAATTCACTGCGCTATTTTACACTCTTTTTTGATTTCCGGAGCACCCATGCAATTTCATACGTAAGAGCGGGGAAAAACTTACAGAAGTTTCCATCGTCCCAGGTTCATCTTGAGGCAATTTTTGAAAAATTTCAAACCTTCTTCTTTCAGTATTATAAGCTATTCCACAGTCATCGGATAAAAAATTTGGTGGGGTATTAACATATGCAGTATTATCTGGATTGGATTCCTTTTTAGTAGAAAAATTGCTGCCCATCGCTCTAAAAATTTTAAACCTTTATGGATTTTATACTTTTAAAAATTAGTAAAGCATGTCTAAAAAATGTATAGTCGATTTTTTTCAAAGAATTTTATAGCATGCATCAGGCAAAATCAGGAACTAAAAATCTGCGTATTGAAACGAAATCATCGAACAACAGAAAATTCAAAATCTATCGATCCATTTGAGACGAGCGATAGCTCAGTGAATTCCTGGGATCATAAGAAACAATTTTGTAGAACATCACTTTTTATAAAAACCTTTAAATTTTTTCGCTCGTCCCAAATGGATCGATAGATTTTGAATTTTCTGTTGTCCGATGATTTCGCTTCAATACGTAGATTTTTAGTTCTTGATTTTGCCTGATTTAATAGGTTCTATAAAATTCTTTGAAAAAAACGACTATAACTTCTTATTTAAATAAGAGAAGCTAAAATGTTTGACCTGTGAGAGAACACGGAAAATTTTCATACAGAGTCGTAAATGGAAATTATGGATTAGTCTTACGCAGGGAAATTGTGTGTGTCTTCTATATTATTGATTGCTCATGCATTCATGCAATCACTCCATCATTTCATTTTCTGTCTCTTCCCAGAATCAGGTGAAGAGAACAAGAACATACTTATCAAATATGGACTAGTAGGACGAGACGCCTTCAGCGCCTTGAAATAAAGAATAAGATCTTATTCTTTATGCCAAGATGCTGAAGGCGCCTCATCCTAGAGGCTGATCAGGATTACTCTCACGATTTTCAGGGCCTCCCTGACAAAATTACTCTCATAATCGGAACGATATATAAATTGTGAGATACCCGACCCAAAAGCCCTATATATTGAGTGGGGTATAGGGATCGGGAAATCGAATTTTTAAAACAATTTATGCCGTTCGTCTTAGCTCGGTGAGAAGAGTAGAACGAATACCATAAGTGAGGATTCCCGCTTCGACCCAAAAATCCTCTTTGTAGGTAGCATCCCTGCCTGGTCATGGGGGTGGGAGTACCCCATGATATAGTATTCGATCAACTTCTCTCACCGAGATGAGTCGATTGGAATCGATTGTGATGCGATTGAAGTGAAGAAAAAAGTTTACGGACTGACGGAATAAGGCAGATTAAGGGAGTAAGGATTGTTTCTTCACGAAAATCACAACAAAAAAATAAGTTAAAAATATTTAAAAATATGCAATAAAATTGAACCTATTTTCTGTGGTTACATTTCAAGTAAAAATAACGCTTGAGAAAAATTTATGGGCCAGGTTTGTCCAATTAAGAACTTGTTTAGTTCCGCTGGTTTTTTTCCCCTAATAAAAATCTAATTAGTGCAATAGCTTTCCTGTTACAACACTGTGTAAAAAAATCGATGCATCACTGAGTTTTGACCAGATTTTCGATTTAGCGAAAAAATTTTTCCTTCACATTTAATCCATAGTAAACTTTGTTTCTTGGCAAGTTTCAAAAAGCGGGGGGGGGGAAGGGGGTGCATGGCCTAATGACTAGAGCATAATATTTTGCAAGATTGTGAGCTACTACAAAATAGGGGGCCACCCACGTGAAAATTTTTTGAAACTTTGTTTCTGAAAATGGTCCCTCTAGGGTAAAAACATACGGGAAATCCGAACTTGACATAGCAAAAAAGCGCTTTCCTGATTTTGAAGCGAAAAACGTTTCCCTGATTCAGGGAAAGCGTATTGTATATTGAAACGAAAAGTCGCAAAAATGCGATTTTTGTCTAAAAAAAACCTTTTGGGATAAAATGTGTGGGAATCCGAACTTGACATAACTTTCGAGCCGTTTAGCACTACGGCCACCTAGGCTCGAATTTTCGAGATATCGTCTCTTAATACTTTTTATGATCCGATAAAATAAAAAGTTTGACCCTGGTGGATCGAACCCGTGCCAATAACATGAAAATCCCGCTTCCTAGCCATTCAGTCATGCGCCCCATTATTGGAATCTCTATGAAACTTATTAAAAAAGATAATGGTACAAAGAAAGGGCATCCCTATCCAGTCAAATTCGATAAATAAAAAAATTTAGCCCATTGGAAGTCCCGTTCCTGGAGCTGGCCCAAGTACAGGAAATTTCGAATGCGGCTCTGATGGAAACTGGTATCTTACCGGTTTCATAATTACAACCGCTGCATTAACAACTAACCTATTCTGCGACATCGGTTGTAATCCATCTCCTTGTCCAGCCGCTAGCGCTTGCTCAACTACTACAACATCCACATCAACAACTACATCTAGTGGATGTAGTGCTTGTGGGACGTGGGGTGCTTGGACTACACCCACGGCGTGTACCGACACATGTGGATCGTGTGGGACGACAACGAAGACTAGAACGTGTTTGTCGGCAAGTAGTGGATGTCCTTGCATGTAAGATTTTTTTTTTTTTTCAACCTTAAACATGCTAAAATTGAAAAAAATCTACAAAAGTCAAAAATTTGTTCAACACCATTTTCATCACAACTTTTTGAAAATTTGTCAAAAATTCGAATAAAATTTCAAAAATTGGGAAATCTCGAAAAGTCAAAAGATCATGAAAAGTTTACAAAAATAAAAATACATCAAAAAATTGACGCCTGTTTGTACAAATGGCGCAATTGGGAGAGCTGCAGGATTGTAACTGGATAGTCGAGGGTTCGAATCCCATAGATTTTAAAGCTTTTCATTAAAAAATAACATCACCATTGTGTTCAGCGCATTGAAAAAACCCCCTGTGGTTAAAATTAGACAAATTGGAAGAAAGTTTAAAAAGCGCAAAAATAATTAGGACGAGGGTGGGATTCGAACCCTCGACCGTCCAGTTACAATCCTACTCACCCAATTGCGCCATTTGAACAAACTGGTGTCAATTTTTTATTTTGTAAACTTTTCATGATCTTTTGACTTTTCGAGATCGCAACTTTTTGCAAACGTCCGTGGGTGCCTGCTTGTAGTTTGGAGAAGCGGGCTTCATCTCATGAGCCTAGTTATAAAAATTTTAGTGGCAGCACATCAAGAACCACATACTGTAATTTGACCCCATGCAACTATCCCAGAAGTACTTGTTGTAACAATATGGTATCCACACTAGTAAATACCAATTTTAGTTGTGGACCACAGGTTTTTCATCTTTTTTTATAATTAACTCAATAATCTTTTTAGCCTCCAGCTGCATATGACGTTCCGTGTGGTGTTCCGACACCCGCACCAGCTTGCCCATACGGTGGGATTTGGTCCGCATGGTCAACCGGAACTTGCAATGCCACTTGTGGCATGTGCGGAACGCTTACTCGAACAAGAACATGTCTTTCTTACTCTACGAACGGGTGTGGTTGCAGGTATGGTCAAAAAGTAGAAAATGTAAATTTGAAATTTGTTTAAAGTGGTTCAACAACTGATACATCGTTAAGATGTCCGAATACTCTATGTAGTTTTCCTAATCCGTCATGTTGTTCTGGAGCAACTCGTACAACTGGTGGTACTGCTTTTATTTGCTCGGTTTCTGGATAAAATAATGAAATGAAAGATGTGAAAATTTTTAAAGATATTAATAAAATTTAATCAGCATTATTTAATGAGGGAAGGGAGATCCCCTTAGAGGTTATTCACAAATTACGATTGCCAAAAATCTCGAGTTTCGGATCCCCTCCCCCTTATTAGCAACCTTTAGAAGTGGCCGACCTAAATTTAACGTTGGCGTTAGAAAATACCGGACCCGACCCCCCCCCTTCTGGGAAACGTAATTTGTGAATGAGCCCTTAAAGGACCAGTCTACATACTTTTGGGGAGTTGATGCCATGAGCAAAATCGTTTGAGCCCAGTTGGAGTTCGAACTTGGAAGCAATCTTTATGAACCAAGTGTCATCGCACTCGGCCATGTGGGCCTCCAAATCGCTGTCATTAAAATTGATCCCTATAAGACTTGCGTTAAACATAAAAAGGGGCTAAAAATTTTCCCTTAAAGGGTACCCCATGATTTCGGTGTCGTTTTTCTTTTTTTATTCTCCTCTTCTTTAGTCCTATCAATTGGTATAGGCCGTGATGGAATTAAGCAACGTTGGGCCTGCAGATTCGATTCCCACGAAGTTAAAACTTTAGCTTTTCAAAAATTTTTTTGCAAGAATTTCCTGCGGGCCCAACGTTGCTTAAAGGGGGAGGGGGTAAGAATGCGGTACGTTGAAGGCAAAAAATTTTTTTTTTGAATTTTTGCAAAAAATGACCCTACTACTCCTAATTTTATGCGAAAAATCGATTGCGCGCATTCCCGAAGCTTGAAAATGCTTCCTTGACCCTGATTCAGGGAAATAAGAGTGTGTATTGAAGCGAAAATATGAAATCTAAAATTTTCATATTTTCGCTTCAATATATACTCTTATTTCCCTGAATCAGGGTCAAGGAAGCATTTTCAAGCTTCGGGAATGCGCGCAGTCGATTTTTGGCATAAAATTAGGGGTAGTAGGGTCATTTTTTGCAAAAATTCAAAAAAAAATTTTTTTGCCTTCAACGTACCGCATTCTTACCCCCCTTTAACTTATCAGATCGGACGGTCGGCTTCTTTATACAATTCGCCATGTAGCCGACTCTTTATATAAAGCTAATCATGGAAAGCGTAATAGGTGTTTAAATTTTTGCACGTGTATTTGATAAATTGCACATCTTTTTCATAAAAAATATCTCGTGTGGCATACAAAAATAGATCATAGATCCAGACTTGTTATCCGGGATGTTTTTATAGTACAATGAAGATCAGTTTAAATAAATCGGCCTCCTTGAAGATAAAAAGAGGTGTTCTCCGAGCTAATTAACAAATGTTTGCATAAAAATTCAGTGCGTCAATTTCTAGCAGGAAGGAAGTTTTCGTTCTTAACCTGCGCTGCTTTCGATATATCCTTGTGACTATTGTAAAAACGTTCCACAAATTTTTTTATATACTTAAAAATTTTTTCCGTCTATTATTAGAGAAATTTCTGAAGTGTTTTAGTATATAAAGTTGTGACATCAAACTCAAGTAAACTTTCTAGTGTATAAGAATGGTTGTTCCTCAAGAAAGCCCAGCTCTTCCAAGAAGTAGTACAGGAATTTCCGGGCAGTCATCATATTTTTCTTCTGCTGCAATTCCTCTAAGTCCAGAAGTGACCCCTAAAAATCCACCTAGGCTAACACATATCTCACCAGTTTTTAGAAGATCTGTATCTAGTGACTATTCGTTGAGAACGGATTATATTCAAGAAGAGTTCATGCCTGGAACTGTAGGGATAGAACGAACTAAAAGAGTGGTGGAAGTTAGTTTACCAATTGTAGGTGGTCTAGAAATAAGAGTTAAGAAAAAATGATAATTTAGGCTCCAATGCCGGAAGTAGAATCGAGACCCGAGCTTCTACGGCGCTTTTTTCGTATCGAGGATGATCTCAAAAGATGTGTTTTGGCCGAGTTTTTCTGTACTTTGATTTTAGTGGTAATACTTACTGTTAATAAGGCTTTAGGTTAGAGTAGGGGGCATCCTGGGAGAACAATGTGAACATGTTCCCTTGAGGTAAAATTAGATAAAAGTCCCCCTGGCCAATTATGAAAAAATCCAACTAAAATAAAATTTTCACCCTGATGGGATTGAAACCTCGACCTTTTAAGTGTAAAATGAGAAGCTTACCACTTCACCATAGTTGTCCCCATGGTTGTCACCCTACATATCTGTATATAGTGGAAGGGGTATACAGGACGATGTCCAACTCTCACAACGAACCAATTTTTCTAGTTCGGCGGCACGTCGGTCATTGCCCAATATGTTGTTGGCCGCGGAAATTATGACATGTATTTTGCTGTTACCATTGGTTTTGGCATATCTTTTATCATTGCCATTCATATGGGCATACGAATTTCTGGTAGTTTTTTGTCTATTAGCTTTCATAAGAAATTTCTCCCAAAAATTTAGGTGCCCATTTAAATCCAGCTGTCTCATTTTTTGTGTGGACCTTCGGGCAAATTAGTTTCAACAGATTTTTATTGTATACATTAGCCCAAACAGTTGGTTCTTTTGTCGGTGCTGGACTGACGTATTTGATGTATTTTGGTGGGTTTTTGGAGATATGGGGTTGTATGCACAACTGACGCTAACTCTATTAACGTTAACTACATCTAAAAGCTGCAACACTAATAGTTATAGCTAGCGCTAATAGCTGCAGCTAACGCTAATAGCTGTAGATAGTAAGGATAACTCAAAATTCAAAAAAAATCATAGAAAATTGAAAAAATCGTCAAAAATGAAAAAAATCATTAAAAATCGAAAAAATCGTATGCACAATTAGCGTCAGCTACAGCTAATAGCATTAGCGCTAGCCTTAGTATCAGTTGTGCGTACGGCTCATGATGAAAATTTGTGAAAAAAATAAAACTTTCTAGGTGCCATAAATGACTATGATAGAGGGAATCCAATGGTAAATGGTCCTCTTAAAACTGCTGGTATATTTTCAACCTATCCAGAAGGATATCTAAGTGTTGTTGGTGGGCTTATTGACCAGGTTATTTTTTCTGCTAAGATTTCGTGTCGGTACAAATCTTTTGGATGCAATGTGAAACCGAACCCTTGCTAATTCCATTCCTACTCACATAACTGCCACTACACTACGGTGATCGCTAGATGAAGTTTCTCTAATTTCGACCTTATTGATCCAAAGTTTTGAGACGTTTTACATGAATGTTGGACCCGAAATTTTTTTCTAAAAATGACCTAATTTTATAAGAGAAATCGATTGCTCCGAAGCGTGAAAACGCTTCCCTGATTCAGGGGAGGGGTGTGTGCATTGAAGCGAAAATGAACCAAAATTCGAATTTTCGCCGGGAAATCGGTTGTCTAGGGATTTTCTATGAGGGAAATTGATTGGCCCATTGTCAAAGCAT
The DNA here is from genome assembly GCA_900406225.1 of Acrobeloides nanus. Taxonomy (NCBI): domain Eukaryota; kingdom Metazoa; phylum Nematoda; class Chromadorea; order Rhabditida; family Cephalobidae; genus Acrobeloides; species Acrobeloides nanus. The sequence goes on along the minus strand of OZJO01029831.1, from coordinate 19,030 downwards.
GAGAACGCTTCCCTGATTCAGGGAAGGGATGTGTGCATTGAAGCGAAAATGAACCAAAAGTCGAATTTTCGCCGGGAAATCAGCTGTCTAGGGGTTTTTCTATGAGGGAAATCGATTGCGCGCATTTTCTTTTTTGCGCAACCCAATATAATGCTAATAAAAAAAATGTTCAAATTTTGATTTAATGTTTTTTAAATTTTAGATAGTAGGGACAGCGATGTTATGCATTACCATTGGGGTCGTAACAGACAAGAGAAATCAAATCCCCATTTGGATTCAGCCTACATTGATCGGCCTAGGATTGATGTTAATTGGTATGGCTTGGGGTCTAAATGCTGGTTATGCAGTTAATCCGGCTAGAGATCTCGGGCCAAGATTGTTTACGCTATGTGCCGGTTATGGATGGGAAGTTTTTAGGTGAGCGGTAGAATAGAAGAGGGGATATCTAAAAAATGCAATTTTTGCTCAAAAATGTTTTTGTGTGTGTGAAAATTGATTTTTTAGATTGTATAAAATTTCTAGTGAACTAGTGAAAAATGCAATTTTTATCAAAATTGAAAAATTGATTTTTTTTAAGTTTATAATTTTTAGATTGTGGTAGTTAAATTTTAAAAAAATAAAAATTTTTTAAACAGCACTCAAATTTATTAAAAACTGTCATTTTTTTAAAAACATAAATTCATTAAAACATGTAACATGTTTTTCAAAAGATGTCACATGTTCCCATTATAATAACTTATGATTACATGAAATAAGAGATTTCAAATTATGATAATTTCATCATAATCTTGAACCGCTAAAACAATGTGCTTACAAATTATAGTAAAACTATCATAATTTGAAATCACGTAATTTATACGATTAGAAGATATGATAATGGGAACATGTTACATCTTTTCAAAACATGTTAAATGTTTATTGAAAAAGGAGCAAGAATTAATACATTTTTTTACTACAGGGTGAGCCAAAAAACTTTACTTTTGCGTTTTTTGGCGAAAAAATTTTTAAAAATAGCACGAAAATTTTGTATAAAAGTCCATTTTTTCTATCCCTTATAGGTGATTTCTGAAAAAAAAATTTGAAAAATTTTCACCAAAAACGCAAAAGTACGATTTTTTGGCTTACTCTGTATTTTAGCGATTTTTCAAATTTTTTAAATCAAAATTTTAAAAAATCAAAAAAGTTTTATCAAAAATTAAACATTTTAGCTTCAATAACTACAAATGGTTTTGGATCCCTATCGTCGGACCCATGATTGGTGGTGTTCTAGGAGCTTGGCTTTATCAAGTTTTCATCGGAATTCACATCCCTAATGATATAGAAGATTTTGAAGAAAACATGAGACGCCTTCAAATCAAACAAAACCAACATAATCATGAACAAAATTTTCCGGCCCAAGGATGAAGCCGGAATGAACTTTTTTTGTACAAATTCCATTTTTTTCTATTGTTGTGTGGCTATGTTTTGTGTAAATTTTATTTTGAAAAAATACCATATAATTTTCTAACATAAATAATGGTAAAAATTTTTGTGAAAATTGCTATAGCGAGAGAGAAAGTAAAAAAATCTGCCCACGTGACCTAATGGCTAGGATGGACAAGACTATTATAGACGAAGGCTCGAATCCCACCAGGTTCGAAATCTTTTTTTAAGCGGGTCATACAAAGTGGTTAAAGCAAGCCACTCTTAAAATTACATGAAAAATTTTTGCCTTTCATTAGTTTTTTGAAAAAAAATTTTCTGTGGCTTGTTTCGCTTGTCCAGTACTCGTCGAATTGAACAAGATAAATAGACAACAGAAATTTTTTTTTAAAAACTAATGAAAGGCAAAAAATTTTTAAATTTAAGGGAGCTTGCTTTAACCACTTTTTATGATAGCTAAAAAAAGTTTTCGACCCTGGTGGGATTCGAACCCTCCCCTATAATAGTCTTGTCTAGCGTCTTAGCCATTAGGTCACGTGGACAGATTTTTTATTTTCCTTCTCGCTGAAACGGACTATAGGCAAGTTTTCATCCAAAAAATTTTTTAGTAATTAAAACTTTGTTTCGTTGTTTATCTAGCTTCAAAAATTTTTTTATAAAATCTGATAAAAATAATCTTGAAGGTCAGTACGATATAATATAAATACTTGAATAAATTGTACAAATAAAAATGTTTAAAAATCAATTCTCAAAAAATTTGGCGGTTCTAATCCCAGTCATCGTTAGCTGCTTGAATTTCAGGTAGTGCGGCGGCAGTAGTATTCCCAGAAGGCTGATCACCAGCAACTCCACTGTCATCGGCTTCGGCATTTTCGTCCTTGGGTGCTTGTGAGTCAAAGTCATTACTGCCAACAACGCCCAAATCTTGATTTTGGCCGAAACCTAGATTTTGGTCGAGATCGACAAGCCATTCTGGGGGCTCTTGGCCGGCATCGCGGACGAACTAAAAGTTTTTAAAAATTTTTGTTTTTTATCCCACTCTTTTGACGTTAATGAATAGAAAATTGTCTAGAAAGTTAATTTGGTCGAGTTGTGTTTTGACCGAGTTGTGTTTTGGGCGAGTTGTCGTTTGATCGAGCTGATTTTAAGCGAGATGTAGGGTCGCCAACTTAAAGTATACTTAAGTAGTGGGAGACTATAACTCGCCCAAACTACAAACTCAAAAGCACAAATTCTATAAATATGCTACTTTTCAATTTTGAGATTTTGTGTGATTTTTTTTTCAATTTTTTCAAAAAATAAAAAATTGAAAAAATCATTAAAAACAATCGTCTATTCTGCATAGAATCCCACGAAACATATATACCATGTTTTGCAAGCTGACAATTTTGCCACATGCATAAAATTTTGCCATTATACTTTTAGTTTTTTTTTAATTTTCATACTTGAATCAAATCCTTAAGGATCCTGCCATCTACTTGCGGATCGTAGAACGAAGTTGCCGTGCCTTCTTTCAGACGACCAGTACGGCCAATTCGATGCACATAGGTTGCCGGATCTTCTGGCAAGTCAAAGTTGATCACCTAAAAAATTTTTCCGTTTTTTCAAATTTTCCAATTTTTCCTTACATGATCGAGGTCTTTGATGTCAATACCTCGGGCGCACACATCAGTAGCCACCAAAACTGGGCAACGGTATTCTCGGAATTCCTTCAAAGCGCGCTCACGAAGATCTTGGGACATGTCACTAAAATTATGGATTTGTAATTGATTTTTTTATATAAATTTTTTACTTACCCATTGATAATAGTGGATGGAAGTCCTGCCTGTGTCAAGAAAAGTGAGAGCAGTTTTGTGTGGCGCTTCATTTGAACGAAGACCAAGGTTCGGCGGATTCTTGCATCATCGGCTAAAAAATAATTTTTATTCATGTTAAATTATTAGCAAAATTAAAAATCCACATTGTATCGTAAGCTTGGCTCAGTGGTAGTGCTCCCGATTTCGAGTCCAATAGTACAGGGTTTGAATCCCACTTACGTCGAATTGATTTTGAAGCTGGTTTTTACGTACTTTGAAACAAATTTTTGTGGGTTAAGCATGGTCAAAAACACTCGAATAAACCGGAAATTTGAAAGAGTGTTCCTATGCATGAGCAGGGGGGGGGGCACATCAGACCAAAAATAAAAAATTTGAAATCGAAAAATCTGAATTCTGGGAACGATTATTTGGGTCCTGAATATGATAATTGTAAAAAAATTTTAAACTTTTTCTATTCACCCGACGAGTTATGTCAAAAAAGGGGTTTTTTTCCTTTGGAACATTGCTATACTTTAAATGGATAGATTTTAAGCCTCTGTAGTGCAGTGGTGAAGCCGTCGGCCTTTGTTCTACAATGGAGCCTGGTTCGACTCCCAGCTTCGTGATAAATTTTTTGCTCAAAAAAATTTTTCTTGGTTTTTTAAAAATCTAATCAAAAGTTGCAGGATTTAATTTAAAGCTGTTTAGGGGGGAGGATATCAATTATTGTGACCTTATGCTGCAGATCAACAGGGTGGGCATCCCCTGGCTCAGTCGGGGAGTATCATCCTATGACTACAGTGCATTTTTGTGAAGAATTCCCTCTTATACCCCTATAAAAAATTGACTATCTCTCGGTTTCGATCAACCCAAAACACGGCATCGACCTCAGAATTGGATGCGTCTCAACGCGAGGAATATTTTTCTATATCAAGGGATAGTCAATTTTTTATAGGGGTATAAAAGGGAGCTCTTTACAAAAATGCACTGTAGTCATAGGATGATAATCCCCGACTGCGCAAGGAGATGCTCACCCTGTTGATCTGCAGCATAAGGTCACAATAATTGATATCCTCCCCCCTAAACAGCTTTAAATTAAATCCTGCAACTTTTGATTAGATTTTTAAAAAACCAAAAAAAATTTTTCTGTGCAAAAAATTTATCACGAAGCTGGGAGTCGAACCAGGCTCCATTGTAGTGCAAAGGCCGACGGCTTCACCACTGCACTACAGAGGCTTAAAATCTATCCATTTAAAGTATAGCAATGTTCCAAAGGAAAAAAACCCCTTTTTTGACATAACTCGTCGGGTGAATAGAAAAAGTTTAAAATTTTTTTACAATTATCATATTCAGGACCCAAATAATCGTTCCCAGAATTCAGATTTTTCGATTTCAAATTTTTTTAAATTTCCATTAGTTTGGTCTGATGTGCAGAGTCCAGTGGGAAAAAGTTGCCCAATTTTTGTTGATATTCGGAAAGTTCATGAAAAATGAAGCATTTTTTGTTTTTACAGCATGTCCTGAATCGTTGTAGTTTTCGAGAAAATTGCGTTTGAAATTTTGAATTTGTGTATTGAAACGAAAACATGAGTCAGAATTTTCGTTTCAATAACCCAAAACAATTTTGAAATTGGATAATTTTGGTGTCATTTTGTTCGTCTCATTTAGCTATAAAAAACTGCTACAATGTTCATTTGATGAAAATTTTAAAAAATCGATTAAAAATTCAAACAAGTTTGTGTATTACAACGAAAACATGCAATTTCAAACGCAATTATCTCGAAAACTACAACGATTTAGAGGTTGTTGTAAAAACAAAAAATGCTCCATTTTTCATGTTTTCGAATATCAACAAAAATGGCAACTTTTTTCCCCCACGGTCCTTTAATTTTTTTTCAATTTCTTACTTAAATCCGATTGCTCGGCCAATGAGTCGGCTGCCGATGCTGATGCAACCGAGGCTGGATCCTCCACCGACAATGGCGCATCTTCCGGGTGCCTTCGCTTTCTCGACATTCGTCTTTGCGTCTTCAACCGTTGATTTTGTTTCCTCCGATCTTCAGCCCATATCACAAGAATAATGATGCGAACCAACATTTTGGCCAACACTGTAGCATAGTTTTGATTGATGGAGGCCATGTAGTCATTTCCTAAGACATAATCGACCAAACATCGCGCAAATTCAATCAGACATGTAACTGGTGAGGTCAACGCGGCGGCAAGACAGAGTTCTGAAGCGGCTAGAAGTTCGTCCACTGTGTTTGACTTAAGCATCTGCATCATCCAGCACTAAAAAGTAGTTCTTTCATCCATAAATCGATTTTTCCGCCGAAAAAATTCAAAAAAGTTTGTGCATTACAGCGAAAACATGAACAATTTCAAACGCAATTATCTCGAAAACTACAACGATTCACAACACCCACTCACCCATCACCTGGATGAATCACCCATTAGTTGATGATGGGTGTTTCACCCAGTGGGTGATTTGGGTGATGACACTTTTTCGCCCCCTGAAAAGAGCTGACCTCGCACCAAGTCCTGTGATTCGACGACTTATTACAACGATCAATATGCGCAATAACATCTGGACTGGCCCAGCTTTGTTGATTCGAATACAAATAAGTTTCCTTCAACATTTGGGAATCGGGAACTTCCATTTGTCGCAAAGTTGGCAACTGTCGCCTAGCATAAGTAAGGACCCAAGTGTAGCGGGGCTCTTTTTGTCGCCGACCTTGGACCATTTGTTTCAAGCACTTTTTTGCCACCAGCATTGTGTAAACCCATCTAAATTTTTCCGCTACTGAAAAAGAACTGAAATTGAATACCTTTTGCTAAGTTGTTGATCGGCAATAACTTGATCTTTGCCCACGGATTCAATTGCCTTGGCCAATTCCTGGCGGTGGATATCGTCTCGCTGGGTTTCTAACCATTGAATGAGACAAAGCAAAAGGCATGTCATCTCTTGAAACGAGGTTAGTATATTCTGAAAATGGCGTTTTAAAATGCCGAGAGAGTAATAAAAATACCTTAATATCACGTTCATTATTTTGTCCTCGTCTATATTCTTCCAAAAGAATGTCACCAATAACAGGTACATTGTCAATGAGATCTCCATAGTCCCAACTAAAATTTTTGTTGAAAACAACATCGGTTTTCCGAAATAGGCACCGTTTTAGGGAGACATGTCTATTGCGTCAAAATTATTTGCATAATCCGACATTTGCGTCAATTCTTGATTGCGCCAATTTTTGATTGCGTCAACAGACATTTGCATCAGTTTTGAATCGTCAACAGACATTTGCGTCGATTTTTAACATTTGCGTCAATTTTTGATTGAGTCAACAGACATTTGTGTCAATTTTTGAAATTTGCGTCAATTCTTGATTGCATCAACAGACATTTGCGTCAGTTTCTGAATCGTCAACAGACATTTGCATCAATTTTTGAAATTTGCGTCAATTTTTGATTGCGTCAACAAACATTTGCGTCAGTTTTTGAATGCGTCAACAGACATTTACGTCAATTTTTGATTGCATCAACAGACATTTGCGTCAGTTTCTGAATCGTCAACCGACATTTGCATCAATTTTTTGAAATTGGTGTCAATTTTCGATTGCGTCAACAGATATTTGCATCAGTTTTTGAATCATCAACAGACATTTGCGTCAACTTTTGAAATTTGCGTCAATTTTCGATTGCGTCAACAGACATTTGCGTCAATTTTTGAAATTTGCGTCAATTCTTGATTGCATCAACAGACATTTGCGTCAGTTTCTGAATCATCAACAGATATTTGCGTCAATTTTTGATTGCGTCAACAGACATTTGCGTCGATTTTTAATATTTGCGTCAATTTTCGATTGTGTCAACAGACATTTGCATCAATTTTTGAAATTTGCGTCAATTCTTAATTGTGCCAACAGCCCTTTGCATCAGTTTTTGAATCGTCAACAGAAATTTGCGTCAATTTTTGATTGCATCAATAGATATTTGCGTCAGTTTTTGAATGCGTCAACAGACATTTGCGTCAGTTTTCGATTGCTTCAACAGACATTTGCGTCATTCGAATGTCTGTTGACGCAATTAAAAAATCAATTTTTGAAATTTGCGTCAATTTTTAACATTTGTGTCAACTTTTGAATTTGCGTCAATTTGTGATTGCGTCAACAGACATTTCAACATGTTTTATCGCAATTCGGCACGTTCTTATTATTCATGTGTAAAAATTTTATTCGTTGTGTCAAGTTTTGTTCTGCGTTAAATAATTTGACGCAATTTGAAATTGATGCAAATGTTTGTTGACGCAAACGAAAATTGACGCAATCAAAAAGTGACGCAAATGTCGTATGACGCAATTGACCTTTGACACAATCAAAAATTGACGCAAATAATTTTGACCCAATCGATACGTCTCCGTTTTCGTACCCCCATCTCCCTTGAGTTGTGTTGATGTAAGTCAGACAATGGGGGCATGAGTATCTCATATAGAGACAAACTCATACAGAGCTCTATTTACAAATAGATATTTATATTTTTCTTGTTTGTATCAATTGTGTTAACTCCTTACGTATCGTCCCAAAAAGCCTGTCCTTGTTTTAAACTCGAAATGAAATCACGACTGAGAAAATTCCTCTTCAAGTCAATGTTGACAGGCATTGGAATTGCATCCTCGATATGTTTGAAGTATGCTTCTGTCCATTTATAAAATGCCGAAGTCGTAGAATCGGCTACCATATCATCTAACCTCTAAATAAATTCGAGTGTACTTCAGAACAGTTATTCAACTTTGCTTTTAAAACTTTTTTAAGCGTGCCAGTGGCATGGTGCCAAAACTTATCAAATTTTTTTTATAAGTGGATTTTCCATTTTTTTCACTAAAATTCATCATTTTTTGCCAAAAATTGTCATTTTTCTGCTCATTTTCAAACCCCTTGAAGCATAGTACTACCGTTGGGCATATAAAATCGTGTTTATTGAAACGATTGGAAAAAGATCATAAGATCCGCGAATCGGTAAAGTTTCAACAACAAAGTATATGCTTTACCATATCCATGTAGACATATTTGATTCTCGACAGTAAAATAAATGAACAATCGAACATCATAGGACGGTTTTTGATCTCTTCCGGATCAGATGATGGAGCAAATGGTTTTTCTGTCAGGGAATTGATCCTAATTTTTGTTATATAATTAAATCGGAAAATTTTCTCTCACGAAGCTAATTTGGAAGAAAAAGCTGCCAAATCTCCATCAGCACAAAATACGGAACATATTGCATCCACCGTCACTTCACCCGATTTCATTAGGTGAACTAATAATGGGATCCACTTTTTGATGTCTTGTGCTAGTGACTAAATTTTTATGTCGATAAAAAAAGAAGCTTGTTAGGGCATCTCTTACTTTTGCAAAAGTCTGTTTAGCTTTCAGTGACACGGAAATAAGCTGATATCGGCTCAAGGCTTGCCCACCGGCTGATCCAGACTTACTAATCAATGAATCCAATTCAGGCTTTTGCTTGATATAAAGATTTCTAAACATTGTTTTTCGATAACAACAATTTTAGCTTTAAGAAAAATGTCGGCTACTTGGCGATGTGGATAGAGAAGCCGCCCGTCCGATCTGGCAAGTTAAGCAACGTTGGCCTGGAGCGTCTAAGTTCGGTTTGCGAAGCCTTGAGCATGTAGAATCCCCCTGGCCCCGGGGCGTTGGGCATGCACACAAAAGCCCCAGTAATTTCGATCCCACTAGGGCAAAAAATTTTCTTACAAACACTGGAGCAAAAAATTTTTTGTTTGTAAGAAAAGTTTTTTGTAGATCAAAATTTTGCCCTAGTGGGATCGAACCTGCGGGCCCAACGTTGCTTAACTTGACAGATCGGACAGCGTGGCTTCCCTATCCACTTCGCCAAGTAGCCAAAATTTTTCCTAAAGCTAGTCATGAAAAACGTTACACTCTCTACCTGTTGTGGACAAGATTTTCATATTCCATTTCATTGATCACATCGGCAGACTTCAACTTATCAAGAATACATTGCAATGTATTATCACACTTTTTCAAGTCGAGCTCATTCAATAAAGTGGTACAGTTGCTAATTTTCTCCAGTGCTGTATAAATTTCTTGTTTGGAAACACCTTGTTCGATCAATTTCAACAAGATTTGTGGAATTTTTAAATAAACAAACATGTCCACCAAAGCTTCGCGGTCTCGCTCTACCGTTTCAAGCTAAACATATATGGGTATATACCTCCATCTGTATCTGGTTCTGAAGGCGGAGAGCTCCGTACTGACCTTAATCTACTCGGAGATATGATCACGATTATTGTACTTGACAAGTGATAAGTAATCAGCGACAAGTTACAAAAATAAAGAGAAAAATCGATAAAATTCTATTTTTGTCCAAAAATTCGATTTTCGCAAAAATGGTACATGAATTGTGTTTGAGTCAAGTATAACAATCGACCCCAGTAGGATCTCAGTCCCCCAATTCATATACCTGGATTAAGAAACCCGAGCGAAAGATATCGACGACGATTTCTGTTCGCGACATCCCAAAGGTCTCTCCAACCATAAGAAACGAATCCGCCATTTCCTCATCTGATTTTAATACTCGAAAACTAGCAAAAATTGAGCCGAGTGTGAGAATCGCAGGACGGAACTAAACAACACACTTATATTTTCATAACAAAATTTTCAGCACCTCTTTTACACCTATAAATGATGGGTCTTCCAATGGAAATTTTGGAGGCGAAATTAATCTGAAAATTGATGATATATGCACATGGGAGGAATTTTAAAATTACTCTTGTACAATGTTGGTTAGAAAATCCGATTCTTCAACATTTGGAAAAGACCTCTTGCAATTTTCCACAATTTGTTGGAGCTCTACTATTTGTTCTAAAGTATTTTAACTTTTAGAATACGAAAAGAATGACAAAAATCACGGGTGAAAAATACAGGGTGTATAAAAAAAGGAATTTGGGCGATTTTTTCATGTTTTTTCGACCCGAAAGTTTTTTCAAAAATGACCCTATTAGGACTAACTTTATGCGGGGAATCGATTGCGCGCATTCCCGAAAATATTTTTTAACACTTACCAGGTTTCTTTTGAGCATGGATGTAGAATAAAACTCGAAGAAAAGAATTTTCAACGAAAAAATTGAGGCAATTTTTCAAATGATTCAATAATTCAGAATTTAGGTGCGATGATTCGTCAAATGTTTCATTCGAATTTCTGTGTTCGAAAATTACGATAATATTATTCAAAACAGCCTTCACAATCCAATTTAAGGAAACAAAGACAAGTTGTGCTAACAATAAACACTCATCGAAGTTATTGAACGTACATCTAAAAAAAGAACTGAATCCTCTTTTTAGGCTACATTCAAGCATCTCAAAAAATGTAACTTTGCCTGATCTTCAATAAAATCGTATTTATTGAAACGATTGGTCATGAAGCATAAAATTTTATTAGTTTTTTTGTTTCTTGACCAATAAAATTTTATGCTTCATGACCAATCGATTCGATAAACACGATTTTATTGAAAATCAGGCAAAGTTACATTTTTTGGCATGCTTGAACGCAGCCTTACCTTTTGCTAGTTGTCGTAATTTTTAGATTAATTTTAAAAGGGGGTATAACCTTTACAGCCAGATCTCCGCAAAAATTTTTTCGCAGATATTATTAAAAAAAGACTCTCTGGGGGTAATTTTATGCGAGAAATCGATTGCTCGCATTCTCTAAGCTTAAAAATGCTTTCCTAACCATGATTCAGAGAAAATATTGATTTTTTAACACTTTTCTAAGTGTTTGTTAAAAACCAATATTTTTCCTAAATCATGGTAAGGACAGCATTTTCAAGCTTCGGGAATGCGTGCAATCGATAAAATTACCCTATAAGAGTATTTTCTACAAAAAATTTTTCTCGGAGATCTGGCTGTAAAGGCTGTACCCCCTTTATAATTTACTTCATTTGTTTTAAAAGCTCGCAAATTTTCTCCGCAAACACTTTAACACATCCCTGACGCTCAAAGCGATCAAACTTAACGATTGTTGTAATATACAACCCGCTTGATATTAGCTAAAAAACGAATGTAAGGATGGACTATGAAAAATTGTGTCCGACCTGTGATTGGAATAAAGCATCAGCATATTGTAACACTTGATGATTTGGTTCATCACACAATGTTGAAAAGAGAAGTATTTTGTCTAAAGAGCATTTCACAGAATTATCATGAATAATTACCCATTAGTTCAACAGTGCTACGATCATCACATGATATGGATGAGCTTGGATTTGAAATTAAAGAAAGGAATTCATTTGAACTCAATTTTCGTTGCCAACATCGTGATAAGATTTGATTCGCCCATTCATTAGTTCCATTTACAATTGTCATCTTAAATTATTCTTACAAAGGGACAGTTAAAAATGCCAAATGTATAACTGGGAAAACTACATCAGCTCAACATCAAATTTATAAGAAAATTTATTACAGACATATATAATAAAACTATACATGAACAAGGGATAGATATATCCACCCCACAAAGATTGTGATACGAAAATAAGACTGACTCCCTCTAACAACTTTTTTGTTTTTAGAGATTTTTTCAAAATTCTTCTTGCAACTTGTAAACCATGATTAAGTCTAAAAACACACGTCAGAAAATTTTTAATTCGTTAAAATAATTTTTTTAGTGTCATTTGAAGTTGAAAAAACGCATTTTTCATTTTCAAATGATTAAGAAAAAATTGCGGCGCGTTTTTTTTTAAATATCAACCCCTTGTTCATGTATAAACAATAAATTAACTTTTACTCTCTAACAACGTTAGCATTTGTTCTGTTAATAAATCACAGGATTCGAAATCTTCAATTCTAGACTTGAACGTTTTAATAGGAAATTGGTCATAATGTAAGGCAAATTCGATATCTTCTACCAGTCTTTCATGTGATTGTTGGTCGAGTTGAGCAGAGTCGGCCAATATGTCAATCAGGGAATTACATGAAAGGTTCATTCCAGCGGTAGTTTTCCATTCCATTATCAAGCTTAGCACTGCAAAATGGAAGCGATGATGGTTTTCGTCACGTTGCAAGTTGGTAGCATCATACCGGACAAGAAGATCAAATGACTGAAAATATTCATATTGAGTTAATTTTCCGGCTTTTGAGTATTGCGTTGAATCTTTGTGAAAATGACTCGCCCCCCCCCTATCGTAAAAAACGTAATAATACAAATTTACCTCAGAAGCGAAATGCTTGGCTAAATGTGGATTTTCATTAAATATCTTTAGAAAACTGCTTATGCTTTCATTAAACCAGATGCCAAGCAATGTAATTAGTGGCACATCCATTGTTTTCGAGTCAATTGAAAACACAATAAATAAAGTTGCAAATTCGGGAGCTACTTTGTATAGTGGAATCAAATATTCATACTAAAAATCGACTTGTCCAAATTTGACTTAATAAACTTGCCATTTTATGCTGTTCTGGAACCATAATAAAATTTTCAACAATTTCGCCAATAATCTTTTGAGCATACGCTTTCCCACTTTCGGACTTACCAATCTAAAAATTGAATAAATTTTGGCACTAGTTCGGAGTAGCGGACCAATTCATATGAACGAGTTTTTTTAAAATTCTTTTCTAGAGATTTTGATGTGAGAAATCCAAAAATCGCACTTTATCAAAAAAATCGGAGCTACTTCGGCTCTTATATCCCATTGAATGTGGTCTAAAATCGAAAAATTTTATTTAATGCTTTATGTGGGTTTCTGGTTTAAAAATGCGATTTTTGGATTCCTCACATAAAAAAAACTCCCAAGTTTTCTCTAAAGATTAACTACTTACCCTCATAAGCCACTGAGCAACATCATCAAATAGCGAATAAGAAGGGAACTGTAATGCCATAGAACATAGCTTAACAAGAAATGAAATTCGTGCCTCGTGTAATAAAGCTTCTCCTTCACGGCCGCAAAATATTAAATCAAAGTAGAGGTACTTTTGGGAGGAATTCTCAGAAACAACTCCCTAAAAATATAGTTATACAGTCGAGTACAGTTAGGAAACCCCTTAAAAATGATCATTTAAAAAAATTTTCATGAAATAGTCCATAATTTATACCCCCGTTCCTTTGAAGGAATAACAACTTAATTTCAGGTATGAATTGAATTCAACTCGAGTGCGACGAGCCCAAATTTTTCCATGCTACATGGTCACTCTAGGTCCGGTCCCCAGCAGACTTGTGTCATCGAGGAGCGACTATACACTTATTAAAGCAAAATATCCAATATTTATACAAAGATCGTAGAAAAATCCATAAAGCTTACATTATAAAAATTGCATAAGATACTCAGCAATTTCAGCTTTTGTAGCGAATTGAGCTTGGAAGTTCTTCGATCCGTTGTCAAACAAAAAAGCTCGTTATCAATTCGATGCTGAAGATCTGTAGCCTTAGCGCGATTCCATTTATTCCCGTGCTGTTTAATAAATTTGGCTATCTAAAAATAACTCTCATTCTCCAAGATTCAACAAGGGTTCACTAACCTGAACTAAAACATCTTGAACTTGGACTAAAACTTGTGGAAGCTGTGTAACGCTTGTGGAACTACTAGAAGGTTGTGATTTAATTGATGGATTATACATTGTTGTTCTCTTATCCTAAAAAAGGAGTTGTTAGCAATGTTTGAAATTGTTTAATTTCACACAGCTGCGTACCGTTTGGTTTTTATACCTTGCTTGAAAATGCTTCCCTGATTCAGGGAAATAAGAGTGTGTATTGAAGCGAAAATAGAAAATTAGCTTCAATACACACTCTTATTTCCTTCAATCAGGGTCAGGGAAGCATTTTCAAGCTTCGGGAATGCGCGCGATCGATTTTTCGCATAAAATTACCCCTCGAAAAGTCATTTTTGCAACAAAAAAAAGTCCTCGCCAAGGGGGCAAAAGTTTTGACATTTCAAAAACGTGTTTTCTCGGCAATTCTGAACGAGAAAAACGTCCAGTTTGGACGAGAAAAACCTTTTCAACGTTTTTGACAATGTCAAGTCTTTTGCTCCCTTGGCGAGGACTTTTGTCCCCCTTGTAATAACTCATTCATTCTGTTTTTAACAAATTGAAAAAATAAAAGGATTTTTAAAGCAAGTTAAAAAAATTAGAAAATGCAAAAAAATCTTGTCGCCAAGAGGAATCGAACCCTCGATGCAAAAACGGAAGTTCGCAGCGCTATTCACTGCGCTATGAAGCTTCTTTTTGGAGTGGGATTAAAATTTATACACATACAAGAGCTATAATATTAAAAACAAATTTTGGGCTTGATCTCCTCATAGGAATGTCAATAGTTTGGCGGGGTTTTAGTACCATGGGTAAAAAAATGGCTTACAAGGAAGGCAAAAGTCCTGACCTAGGTGGACAAAATTCCTTACATTGTCAAAAACGCTGAAAAGGTGTTTTCTCGTCCAGAATTGTCGAGAAAACACGTTTTTGAAATGTCAAGACTTTTACTCCTTGGGTCAGGACTTTTGCCTCTTGGGTCAGGACATTTATCCGCCTAGGTCAGGACTTTTGTCCACCTAGGTCAGGACTTTTGTCCACCTAGGTCAGGACTTTTGCCTCCCCTGTATATGGGTAAAAAATTCGGAGAGGTCACGATCGATACATTCCCTTGTTAGTAGTACCAAAAGTTTCACTTTCTCGTTACCATTTCTGAAGAAAAAACGTGCCGCCGTGAATGTCTTAATTCAAATTTATGCGTTTAACAATGTCAATGTATTGAAAGGATAATTCTTTTTTCTGTAATCGAAAATGAACGCCGTTGCTGCTGCTCGCTTGCATTTTGAACTCGTTTTGGATTGTGATCAATGAGCGTTTTTTGGCATAAAAATAGTATTTAACAAATCGCATGTTTTGATAAATTTAGTCAGACCATGCTTAAAAAGACATTCAATTTTACATATTGTTCTTATTATATTCGGCTTTAGGACTTTTCACAACGGAAATTTCTCAACGATTTTATAAAATTCGTTGAGAAGTATCCATTGAGAAATGTCCGTTGTGAAAAGTCCTAGAGCCTTATATTCATTTATGTTTTAGCATAATAATTATGGAAATGGAAGAGAAGAATCGTGGATTTGAAGAATTAAGTACCTCTCGTACCGTAGTAACAACGGAGGATGATGTTTTTGTAAATATAGTTGACGATGACGCTGCTGCACAATTGGAAGCTGGAATGAGAATGTTACCTGTAACATCTGGTATTGTAACACATGGCACTGACTCGAATACTTTAGTTTTTGAAGAAGCACAGTTTTTAGAAGACGTATATTTTTTATTCTTATCTTTTAAAGATTATTACAGGGTGGGCTTTAAAAAACCGGAATTTTGCCGTTTTTTGGCGAACAAATTTGAAGAAAAGGTCGAACAAATGACGATTTCATGGCTAAGTTAGCATTTTTAGAAATTTTCAATGCGCACAATCGATTTCTCGCATAAAATTATCCCTAGTAGATCACTTTTTGAAAAAGAATTTACGCAAATTTTTTCGTCAAAAAACGGCAAAATTCCGGTTTTTTAAAGCCCACCCTGTAGTTGGAGCTATGTTCACTTTCTTGGATTCACTTAGCCCAAAAGTCGATTTTTTTTCTATTAAAATCAGCCGAAAACATTCTATTAAGGGTTTTTTAGTCGAGAAACACATTGGTGATGTTATTTTGGCGTGAAAATCTATAAAAAATATTGAAAAACTTCATTAAAACTTCGTTTTTTTATCAAAAAATGAAGTTTTTCAATATTTTTTATAGATTTTCACGCAAAAATAACATCACCAATGTGTTTCTCGACTAAAAAACTCTAATAGATGTTTTTTCGACTGATTTTAAAAGAAGAAAAAATTCGATTTTTAGACTATGATAAGTGAATCCAACAAAGTATGAACTAGCTCTAATTAGTTCAATTCTTTAGGAAAATGCATCCGATTTTGTTTTACCAGCTCAAATTGAACCTATTGCTGAAGAAGTGTATGAAGGTGATGAGCCAGTTACACATTTTTTAGTGGAAGATATCCCCCAAGATGAGTATATGGTAAGAATTTGATTAGAGTAGGGAAACCGAAACCGCATGTTTTAAAAACCGATAAAAAAACCAAAACCGACGGAAACCGAAGATTAAAAAACAAAAAGTTGAAAAAAGACCGAAAAAACGATAAATTTTTCATTAAAAATGATCAACTTTTCTCTTAATATGCCCAGAGTTTCATTTTTTTAAATAAAAAGCATTTTTCACCCAAAAATGCCTTTTTCTGAGCATTTTCAGCTTAAAAACAGTAAATTTCAACAAAAAATCGCGAAAATTTTGTTTTAAAATCGAATGATAAAAAAACTGACAGAAGGGTTGGAAAACCGAACGATTTTTACCGATTTCCCTACTCTAGATTTGATATTCAAGTAAAATTTCTTATATCAACTTTAGTTGTTTCAAGCTGAAGAGTTATCGTCTGGGCTGATGCTTTGTAAGTTGTGTAAAGAAAGTCCATTATTTCAAACGCGTGAAGCCTTTGCAGCACATCGCTATCGTGTCCATGGATCTTATACAGTATGAGTCGATTTTTGAAAATATCGAAAATTTGTGTTTTAGAATTCACTTGCGTGTCCTGAAATTGAATGTAATGAAATGTTTGCTTCAATAACCATCATTAAAAGGCATTTAATTACACATCATGAAATTCCATTGGAAACTCATTACAAAAAATTTGATAATCAAGCAGATTTTAATGTAAGCTTTAAAAGCAAATTCTCTTCAAGGACCAGTCTGATTGGAAAAAAGTTGCCCAATTTTGGTATATCTCGAAAAGTTTATGAAAAATGGAGCGTTTTTACTATACCCTCTGAATCGTTGTAGTTTTTGAGAAACTTGCATGTAAAGTTGGCGATTTTTGAAATCTGTGTATTATAACGAAAACTTGCACCTGGGTCGTGACGGTATATTTTTTCCCTGAATCAATGAAAATCATCAAATTTAAAATTATTCTGGGTTATTGAAACGAAAATTTCAAATGTTTTCGTTTCAACAAGCAAAAACAATGTTTAAATTGGATAATTTTGGTGTCAATTTATTCGTCTGGTCGAATTATAAAAAAATGCTGTATTTATTTTTTCCTAAATATTCAAGGATTTTGAATTATTTTCGTCTTAATATACAGATTTTCATTGACAGTGAAAGAATTTACCGTCACGATCCAGATGATTTTTGTTGTAATAAATAAATTTCAAAAATCACCAACTTCAAATGCAATTATCTCAAAAACTACAACGATTCAGAATTTACCGTAAAAACAAAAAAAATGCTCCATTTTTCATGAACTTTCGGGAATATGTACAAAAATTGGCAACTTTTTTTTCCAATCGGACTGCTCCTTTAAGATAAACTAAACATATTTAGGATTGGATTCTTTTTGTACAATATGCAACAAATAGTAGATTTGTGCTGGTGAATCGACAACAGCCGAAGCGACGGCAAATTTTATACTGTGAATATAGTGAACATAGGAGAACAAACAGCAGGTTTGGCTTTATTACAAAGACACTTAAAGGACCAGCCTACTTTCGGGAAGTTAGTTCCTTGAGAAAGAACATAAAATTCTGAGCATTTTTTGCTTTTGGACCACTACTTGAGAATCGGGTTGTTGAAGCGAAAATATGAATCAGAATTTTCGTTTCAATAACCCAAAACTATTTCCAAATTTGATGATTTTGGTGTCATTTTCGTCTCATTGGGCTATAATAAATGCCATACTTCTTTTTTAGTTAAACCTTTAAATTTAAAAAATTTATAAGAAAAAACAAAATTTATTGCAAGTGCCGGCTCTTCGCTTCCATTCAAATTTATCGTTTGAATTTAAAAATCACAATTTTGTTTTGAAACTTTTTTACCGTTCGATTTTCAAGTAGTGGTCCAAAAGCAAAAATGCTCAGAATTTTATGTTCTTTCTCATAGAATCAACTCTTCCGAAAGTAGACTGATGCTCTAGGTTATGTTCAAGAATGTCAAAAAAGTTGTCAAAGAATGTAACTTTGCCTGATTTTCAATAAAATCGTGTTTATTGAAACGATGAAGCATAAAATTTTATTGATTTTTTTTACTTCTCGACCAATAAAATTTTATGCTTCATGATCAATTGTTTCAATAAACACGATTTTATTGAAAATCAGGCAAAGTTAGACATTTTTTGACATGCTTGAATGCAGCCTTAAAGTCGCAATTTTAGTGAGGAACAACAAACTATGATCAAGCCCCGTGCTTGCTGTCCAGCGCACATTAACTTTCAAGTATTAGGCGATAGAAGTGTCTCTGTAATTTACCAACTGAAACATCACGGCCATATTCCCGATTCGGTTGATATCAATGCAATTAAACCATTTTCGTTGGTAAGCATTATAATTTTTTGGAGCTATTATGGATCATGGGGTCACCCCAGGGTCAAAAATCGAAAAAAAATTTTAATGGCATATTTAGAGGTAATTTTATGCGAAAAATCGATTGTGCGCATTCCCGAAGCATGAAAACCTTTGTTTCACCCTTAAAGGGACGCACCCAACGGCAACAGGATCCGCATAAATTTTAAAAAAGCGTATCTCGACGTGGAAAAAAGCTTTTTTGACACGGTTTTTTTTCACTCATAGAGAATCAAGCATCAACTTTCAGAATCCGAAAGAATTTTGACGCCTACTATCGACTATAGCGATATATCATATCGACTATAGCGATATTATCATATATTACTATAGCGATATATCATATATCCGCATAAATTTTAAAAAAGCG
>OZJO01029829.1:0-14317 GCA_900406225.1 Acrobeloides nanus | reverse complement strand
ATCGTAAAATTAACGTAAAGGTACGATGAAATCGCCACAAGCTATCGTACCAATTTGGTACGATGCCATCGTACCACGTCGTACCATCGTACCACAGCTTGTGGCGACTTCATCGTAACTTTACGTTAATTTTACGATGGCACGATGATTTGGTACAATAGCTTGTGGGGCCGTCGTACCATCGTACCACAGCTTGTGTCGTGCTTGTGGCGACCCTAACCATTCGGTCACCATGTTTTGTTTGGTCGTTACTTTTTGTGCAAAACGGTTCGCCGTGATAGGATATTTCCCGCGAAAAGGAAAAGGTAAAACATTGTGCAGGAACAAATGGGTCAGAATTTTTCATGAGCCGGGAGTGTTGGATCTACAGAGGTCGAAATTTTGCTTTCATCGAATCATAAAATGCTGATTAACAACCCCTTAAAATTTACATTAAAAAAATTTCGCCTATCATTATTTTCAATTTTGACTTATATGGGATAAAATTTTTTCTCGGCATCAATGAAGAATCCAATAGAAAAAATCAGCAACAACAAATTTGAATATTTTCAAGAGTTAGATAAAAAAATGAAAAACTCGAAAATACAGGGTGCTCAAAAAAGAAGAAATTTTGCAAAATTTTCAAATTACAAAGGTTTGGTGAAAATTGAAAAAAATTTGGAAAAGATCGCATAAATTGCAAATTTGCTTTTTTTGCGGTGTAGCGGTTTTATTGTATTTTGAGCCCAGACTTTATACTTGATTACTACGGGTGAGCATCGACTTGCCCTCAAGCTTTAGTCTGAGAGAACTGAGGATAAAAAGAGAAAGGGACAGAATGGGTTGCTTTGATCAAAGTGTTCCAAATAACAGCTAACACCAATGTAACCTATTTTCAATAGTTCAACCATTATTCCTAAAGCCGGAAGAAGAAATGTACAGTAACATATAAACACAGATATGATATTTCCGGCTACAGTGGTACCCTGTAGTTAAAAAAAATACTCTGAAAAAATAAGAATATAGACAAACAGGCACATAGAGAGATTCCAGGTCCGGGTCTATAACCCTTGTTTTGAGGATTTACCCCTTCGTCACCCCTTGTCTATTAGAAAAATATTTTCATTTTTTCGATTTCAAGGAGGGTCTACAGACCCACCCCTTGGTCCCTCTCCCTACGTGCCTGTAGACAAAACATAAAAAATCAATAAAGTCCACTTTTATGTAAATTAGCTTGAATAATCATGCTAATCACACTGTCCAAAATCATTTGAACTTGATTCGTGTCAGTAGCACAAGTTTGATGACAATATATGGTTTTTCTTGGATTAGCATTCAACGAATCGAACTTTTTTCTTATATAGCTGATTGAGTCATCGTACGTTTGAGGGCCTAAAAAATTATTTTTCTTAATTTTTTATAACTTGATTTTTGATATGAGTGTTTAAAATAGACACTTTCTTGAGCGTTAAAAAATTGGATTAAACAGTTCGAGCGGGCTCTAAGTTGAATTTACAGTGAACGCTCGATAAGCGGGCCACCCTTTAGAGGGGGGAGGTAAACTTTAATCAGTTTTGGTTACGTAACCGTTGGTTACGTAATCTGCCGGTCACGTAACCTGCTGGTTACGTAACCAGGTTATGGTTACGCAGGTTACGTAACTGGTTACGGTTTTAAATACATCACTGCCCCCCTTGCCCATGTATGATGGTAGTTGCCTGAGAGAATTGTCTGGAATTCTTATCTCGAACCATTTTAGCGATCCTTATGAACCTCTTCCCAGTTTTCTGCTTACCATTATATTCAGGAAAAGCAGCCTTAATAGAAATCATTCGAATTTTTTCAGCAAATAAATCCTTTTTATTCAAGAAAAGAATTATCGAAGTATTGATGAACCATCTGGAATTGCATATTGACTCAAATAGTCGGATGGATTCGATTAATCTGTTCTAAAATTCCAAATTTGTTTATATTCCCACAAATTAGGGTGTAAAAATCTTACTGTGGTATCATCTTCAAACAAAACTTCATCATATTCAGAAACTGCAGCGATATAAATTAAAGCATGCACAGCTTCGAAACAATGTATCCATTTTTTACGCTCTGAACGTTGACCGCCGACGTCAAAGACCCTGAAAATGTTTTTTTAAATAAATAAATAAGATGTTTTTGAGCATTGCGTCTAATCTTTGAGAGCTACTACACAATAGGGTGATAAACCATCTGGAAAATGCGATTTTTGCGACTTTTCGCTTCAATACATAATACGCTTTCCTTGAATCAGGGAAGTGTTTTTCGCTTTGAAAATGTCAAGTTCAGATTCTCCATATGTTTTTACCTCTAGAGGGATCATTTCCAGAAAAATTTTTGAAAATTTTTTCACGTGGATGCCCCCTATTGTGTAGTAACTCCCAAACACCGCGTTTTTTGCTTTGCCTTCTACTAATATTTTTTCTTTTTCGATTCCAATCCATTTGTTTTTTTAGGAAAAGCAGAAAAAAATTCCACTTAATCATACATTTAAAAAATATATGGTGAACCTTAACGAGGTCTCTTATATGAATAATAAGGTTTTTCTTCACACAAAAAGTGACATTCTACAAAGCTGTTCGCCGTGATCTCTGGAACAACTTCATAGAACATTTCTTTTTGTAAAAAAACATTTCTGATATGAAGAAAATCTCGGAGCTACTGAAGTTGGGGAGGGGGGGGGGCGCGTCCTCCATTGCCATACGGCAAAATTGCCATACCTAGACAATTGCCATAACGGAAAATTGCGATACCTAGACAATTGCCATAATGGAAAATTGCCATAACCATCAAAATTTTTAAAAAATCATTTATTTCAATAATTTTTAACGCTCTCATAATAAAAAAACATTGTGATAGGGCTGTATAAATGATGTTTAAAAAAATCATTCTACATCCTCTGAAAGATTTTTTAAAATTTTGATGGTTAATGCAATTTTCTGTTATGGCAATTGTCTAGGTATGGCAATTGTCCAGTATGGCAATTTTCTCGTATGGCAATTGTCCAGGTATGGCAATTGTCCAAGTATGGCAATTTTCCCGTATGGCAATTGTCCAGATATGGCAATTGTCTAGGTATGGCAATTTTGCCATATGGCAATGGAGGACGCGCCACTTCTACTAATCTTGGGTGTCCCAGACCACTCCAGATCGCTTATTACTGCTTCTGACTTTAATAAAAATTTCAGAGATTTTATCAAGAATTTCTTGGGTCCAGCTCTTCGAGCTCGTCCTTTAACAAACCATCTAAAAATAATGGTTTGGGATGAAAGCCGAGGTGCATGCGATCCATACAACAAAACAACTTGTGGAGCCGACAAATTTGTGGATGTTATTCTTGCGGATCAAGCAGCTTCTTCATATGTAGATGGTATAGCATTTCATTGGTATGCAGATGCGCATACTAATACTTCAGTATTAGATCATTTACAAAGGACTTATTCGAAACAATGGATTCTTTATACTGAGGTGTGTTTTTTAAGGGGATGTAAATTATTTGACATTGTTATATTGCCTTCAGTCATCTACTGACGCTGCCTAACGGGGGAGGGCAGATACTCTCAACTCACGGAACACTCAACCCGGACAACTCAACCCGAACAACTAAACTCAGGACAACTCAACCCACGGACAACTCAACTCAGGACAATTCAACCCATACAACTCAAACAAAAAATCTATAGACTTTTCTTAGCCTTAGGCTTAGGCCTTAGGCTTAGACCTTAGGCTTAGGCCTAGGACTTAGGCCCAAACAACTCAACCCACTCTTTGGGTTGAGTTGTCCGGGTTGAATGGACGTGAGTTGAGTGGCCCTGGAGCCTGCCTAACGCCTTTTTAATCGTTAAATTTTAGGCCTGTGCTGGATTAGACGAAAACAAACCAGATTTAGGAAACTGGACTAGAGCTGAACAGTATGCTCATGATATTATTGATGTAAAATTTTAAAAAAATTATTTTACAACTTTCTCCTTTTTAGAACATAAATCATTGGTCTAGAGGTTGGACTGATTGGAATATGGCTTTGAATATGAGTGGCGGTCCCAATTGGGATCATAATACTGTTGATTCTCCGACAATTGTTGCTGATGATAATGTTACTTTCTACAAGAATCCTATGCATTATGCTTTAGGACATTTTAGGTTGCCTTTTAGGTTTGTATGATTTACTTCTATTTTTAGCAAGTTCATTCGTCCTGATTCAGTTAGAATCGCATCTACTATTAGTGGAGCTGGAGTTGATCCAGAACAACTCGAAAGTATTGCTTTTCAAAATCCGTTTAACCATACGGTCCTTGTGATCCATAATCGTGGTATGGTACCATACCAAGTAGCAATAAACAACACATGTGTTGCAAATCAAGTTGCAAATCTTTTAATCGAGCCAAAGTCTATCTCAACGTTAGTCTGGAAGAACCAAAATTGTGATGCAGGAAGTACACAAAAATCATCTACTCAATCTGCTTCTAAACTATCTTGTTTTATGTCTATGTTATTAGTTTTTGTTATTATTTTGTTGATAGTATAAAATCAACAAATAAAAATTTTAAATTTTATTTCGGATTTTTAACAATAGTAACAGAAGACACTATAATTTCCTTTGGTTGAACTCGAATAAATTTAGTTGTCATTTCTGTGGTCCATTTGTTGCTTATTTTAAAGCATCTTCCGCACAATAGCTGTCCAACAGCAATTCTATAAGGTCGCACAAAGAAAGTAGTAGTAAAACAGTTCACCATTGGCATCCACGCAAACCCCATATTCAAAGCAATACTAAGTTTTGCATCGGATATACCAAGGGCCATTGAGCCGACCACATAGACAAGTGGAAGCATGATAAGAACGATTGGGGAAATCATCTAAATTTTAAAATTTGGATGAAAACGAATTTTTCTGCTTACTTGGCAAAACAAAGCTCGGGTAATCTGCGCTTGAGCTTCTTTAGTTTTCTTTTGTAAATGTGTAGAAGAATTTTTAAAAAACAACCACATTTGATATGTGCAAAAAGTTATTGTAGAATAACTTGTAATATTGATTGTAAAATTTATTAAAAGTACAAATTTTAATATTATTTTATCCTAAATATGATATTTTATATATGTTACCGTTTTATCTGAAAGAATTTACGTTTTATTTTGGCTTAGGCTTAAGCCTAAGCCAAGATAAAACGTAAATTCTTTAAGATAAAACTAGTTTTTTCAGATAAAACGGTAACATATATAAAGTAGCAACCGGTTTTGGTCCAAGCAGGCACGTATCGAGGGAAATGGGCAAGCCAAACAATTGTCCCTTGTCGTAAAAAATGGAAAAAATTTTCCTAATTTCCTCCCTATGTTTTTTCCAAAAATTTTGAAATTTTTTTCAAAAATCCTAATGTACCCGTTATGATTTTTTACTAAAAAATGACCAAAATTTATCAAAAGTCCACTAAAAATATCCAAAAAGTTTTCCATTTTTCATCAAAAAAAAATTCATCATTTTTCCCAAAAATCGTCATTTTCTGAGACTTGACTGCTTTGGAGAAGAGCCTGTTATATTTTTGTTTGAACATGCCACTTACTGCGTCAGCTCGCAGCCCTACTCTCACATCTTCTGTAGAATTCGTATCAATAAATAAATATCCTATATTTGCATTTGCTATAGGCACATCATCTGCCGAAGGAAAACACCCAAAAAACACCACAATTGTATAAATTGTTGTCAATCCGAGAGGAATAGTTAAATAACCGACATAGTGCAATGTTGTGATATCTTTTTTTCTAAAAAAATTTTTATTTCAAAATGATATCGGGTGTTTCATACATGGGCAAGAGGGGATTGTCCTTCCCCAATTCGCTGTATTGGGCCAAAAATTCTTGGGTGTCAAGGTAGATCCAAAAGCAAAAAAGGTCAAGGTAGTCCAAAGATGTCAATGTAGTCCCATATGAAAAGTCAAGTACCCCACTCCTTGCCCATGTATTGGGTGTTTATTTATTTACTTGCAAAATACCAAATATCGGTAAACAAATTGTACAGGGCACGAAGGGATTGTAAGGCTGAAAGTAAAGACCCATAATAAAGTTAATGCATAGCGAAGCCCTTGGCCATCAATGTATATGCTGAAGATTGAATTTAATACGAGATAGGCAGTACTTTTGTTCAGCAGGATGATCTAGAACAAGCTTTGATTTATAAAGAGACTAAATTGGACCCACTTACCAGTTTCATAATTTAGATTTTCAAAAAAAACTTTTTTTGCATTTATTAGGTTGTTTCATAAATTCATAGCGATACTTATTGGAATATATTTCGCTAGAAAACGGTTTCATTGAAAATGGCCGTTTTCAATGAAATTTTTTTCAGTATAGACTAAGAAGTAATAAGGAATAAAATAATGGAGTTAACTTTTTGTATAGATCAGGTTTTCGTGTCATTAATCAAATTTTTTCAAAGTGGTACCTATTCATATCTTAAAACATTGCTTTTTGGCCACTCATACCTTCTAATAAATCAAAAAATTCCTTCGGATTCGTGTTCTCCACGTCAACAAACTCGAGTACAAAAATCCAACTGATTCGAGAACTTTTTAGAATTTTTTACCCCCATGGGGTCAAAAACTCGAATTTTCAAAAAGTTCTCTAAAATGGCTGATTTTTTTGTATTCGCGGGTTTTTCGACATGAGGAACACGAATCCGAAGGAATTTTTTTATGTTGGCCACTGGATGGTATCCATGTGCTTGGAATTCCTATAAAATAGGCCGCTTTGAAAAAAATTGATTATTGACACGAAAACCTGATCTATGCAAAAAGTTAAATGCACTATCGTATTTCCGACAACTTCATATCCTATTCTGAAAATTTTTTTATCGAAAACGGCCTTTCCTAGTGAATATATTCCAAAAAGTAGCGCTAGAATTTATGGAACAACCTAATAGTTATGAAAAATCTGTAACATGGCACAAGAGTTAAAGTTTTGGGGTTCTGTTTTCAAAATTTTTGAGAGTTTTGGGATAAGGGTTACGTAATCAATTTTTGAAAACCTACCGGTGCAGAAATCAGACTACTCAAGGCAAATAGTAAATCCACCACACAACCTTGAAGCAAAATTCTACTATACGACTTCATTTCCATAACAGTCCTCTTTTTAACCAAAAATATGAGGAAACAGCACCCAAATATTGCAATAATAGAACAAACTGTCGCATTTATTTTATGTACAAAGAGTAAAATTTCAGACATTTTGCATTTATAAGAGTGTCAAATGCAAATGGTTGGTAATAAGTACCAGGTATACAACTTAATCGATAGCGGTGACCTTAAAGGATCAGTCTAGTAATTTACAACCATATGAAAAGATGATATATTCAGAAAGATCATGAAAAATGGAGCATTTTTTGTTTTTCCGGCATGTTCTGAATCGTTGTAGTTTTTAAGATAAATTTGTTTGAAATTTTGAATTTGTTACAAGCTCTTCGTTGTAGTACACAAACTTTTTAAAATTTGTAGCGAAAAAATCAATTTTTGCATTGATTTTTAGATTTTCATAAAATGAACATTGTAGCAATTTTTTATAGCTAAATGAGACGAACAAAATGACACCAAAATTATCCGATTTGAACATTGTTTTGGGTTATTGAAACGNTTTTTAAATTTTCATAAAATGAACATTGTAGCAATTTTTTATAGCTAAATGAAACGAACAAAATGACACCAAAATTATCCGATTTGAACATTGTTTTGGGTTATTGAAACGAAAACATGAATCAGAATTTTCGTTTCAATAACCCAAAACAATGTTCAAATTGGATAATTTTGGTATTATTTTGTTCGTCTCATTTAGCTATAAAAAATGTTGCAATGTTCATTTTATGAAAATTTAAAAAATTGATGCAAAATCGATTTTTCCACACCAAATTCAAAAAAGTTTGTGTATTACAACAAAGAGCTTGTAACAAATTCAAACGCAATTATCTCGAAAACTACAACGTTTCAGAACATATCGTAAAAACATAAAATGCTCCATTTTTCCTGATCTTTCCGAATATATCATTTTTGCATATGGTTGTAAATTACTGGACTGGTCCTTTAACTTTTTTCTACAAATTTAAAAAACATCCACGAGTAGTCATTTAGCGCGAAATTTTGTGAGGAACAACTTTATTGAACATCACCGAAAAAATTACTAAAAATTTTTAAAAATGTGGAGGAAAATAGTTGGAAAAACGGGTATGACAAGAATTTTAGCCATATTTTTTCGTTTTAGAACCAAAACTCTGCCCCCTTCCCATCCCCTAGCTACAGTCCTACTCTATTTTTCATGAACTTTCCGAATATATCATTTTTTCATAGCATTTTCTGAGAGAACTGGTCCTTTAACTATAAACATGGATTGAAAAAACAAAAGTTGTAATTTTTACTGTATTAAAAAATTTTAAGTTATGAGCGTTGTGATAATCATACGTGGGCAAGGGTGTGTGCCACATATCCCCCCTCTTCTTAGATATGGTAATTTTCCAAAAACATAAGGTAGTGCCTTTATAGTCTTGGACCAATTCTTATTTTGTCTGATGGACTCCTTAAGAACTGGTTGGTCCCCTTATGATTTTGCCCAAAATTTTTAGAAAAGGTCGAAAACATCATAATGTTTTGTGCCACTTTGTACATTTTCGGTTAGATACACACCCCTTTGCCCATGTATGGTGATAATGTAAAGAATTTGTTTTAGCTTCTAGGAAAGCTACCAAAGGCCAGTTTTCTAGAAGAATAAAGGTGAAAGATGCTACAAAAATTAATTGTTGAGATCTATTTTCGTATATTTAATTATTTCGCTTCAATACATATACATTTTTAATTATTTCGCTTGAATACATATACAGAGTGATCCAAGAAAAAGAGAATTTTGCGATTTTTTCAAAAAATTTTTAAATTTTCACCAAAATAACCATATAGGGGTTTTTCTATGGGAGGAATCGATTGCGCGCATTGCTGAAGCTTGAGAACACATCCCTGACTCCGAATTAGCCTATTTTCGATTCAATACATATGCTTCTTCCCTGAATCAGGATCAGGGAAGCGTTTTCAAGGTTCGATAATGCGCGCAATCGATTCCTCGCATAGAAAACCCCATATAGGGTATTTTAATGAAAATTAAAAAACTTTAAATTTTTTGAAAAAATCTCAAAATTCTCGTTTTTTTAATCACCCTGTGTTTGTTCAATCTTTCGTTGATACTGATTTAAAAGTCTAGTGAAGCAAAAAATGGATAAAAATATTTAGTATCATGTACTTGTGATATCATATTTCCTAGAAATGCGATAAAATTAAAAATTTTGAAAATAAAAATTGAATATAAGCCGCTATATCAAGTTGGATGGGGGTGCCGTTATATCGAGACTCAACTGTAATACCTAGTGCACCAGAATTTTAGCTTCACTAGAACGTGATATGCAAAAAATTTTTTTCATTATGGAATTGAACCATAGACTTGCAAAAAATAAGGCTAGATTGGTCGAGCTCTCTAGCCACTTGACTATCAAGACTTAATTTTGAGCAAAAATAATCAATTTTGAAATTGATAAGTCGTGGTAGTATAACTTTTCGTACAATTGTTCTGTACAATTATTTTTCGTACAAACCTTTTGTACGGTACTTTTCGTACAATTATCTTTCGTTAGTACAATGAAAAGTTCGTACGAAAAATAATTGTACGAAAAGTATCGTACGAAAAGTGTGCTGTATGAAAAATTCTGTACGAAATGTGATGTACGAAAGGTGAGTGCACGAAAAGTAACGTACAAAAGTACCGTACGAAAAGTGTTTGTACAAAAAATAACTATACGAAAATTCCATGCTAACCACAACTGTGCGAAAAGTTATACTGCCCAAGTCGTTAGTGTCTCTGTAAGCTTCCAGTTTATAAGCTTGACAGATTGCGTATCCTCTCGCGTCAAAGTTGTTCTTTAATATAGAAACTTTGCTACAACAAATGTACGTTTCTTAAAAATTCTAAGAAGTAAATAAAACAAAATTATATAGAGAGTTCATGAGACTTCGTTTTTTTAATAGCTGAAAATTATACCTAGGAAAAATCAAAGCAGCTAATTTCGTTAGAAGTTTAACCCGAGTACAAGGAATATGAAATGTTCGTAGAAAATAGTTTTAAAATGTAGAGATATGTAGCAATTAGTTTGTTAAGAATAAAATTTTTAGGGCACTGAATTTTTTCAATGAAGCATAAGAATTGACTCGTAATGGCCAAAAATAATTTTCAACTTTCCTCAGTTTTTGGCCTCGGGCAACTTTCCTAGAAACGATGAACTTTTTCACCACTAACTTGATCTCGTCATTGGTCAACATCAATAAATCAGGATCAGCGAAAGATATGTATGTACAGGGTGTCCCAAAAAAGAGGAATTTTCGTGATTTTTTCATGATTTTAGACATCAGAGGGCAAGGAAGCATTTTCACGTTTCGAAAACACGAGCAATAGATTTCTCGTATAGAAAAACCCTAGGTAGTCGGATATCCAGTTGTGATAGATGTTTTGTGATCATAATTATATTTCTTTCTCGTATGTACTTATGAGGCATGCGTAAAAGTGGGTGGAGCGATAAAATATCTCTTAGCGGCTTTAGCTGCCGCTTATTTGGAACGCTTACACTCACGGACTACGTGTGTCTCTTTTATAAATGTGGCAATAAAACAT
The DNA here is from genome assembly GCA_900406225.1 of Acrobeloides nanus. Lineage (NCBI taxonomy): Eukaryota > Metazoa > Nematoda > Chromadorea > Rhabditida > Cephalobidae > Acrobeloides > Acrobeloides nanus. The sequence goes on along the minus strand of OZJO01029829.1, from coordinate 3,626 downwards.
TTCCTTGGAATAACTTAATTCACAAAACATCTCATCACACAGTCAAAATACGATTTTTTTCCATTTTTCACATCAACACGCTACCCTGAATCAGGATCAAGGAAGCGTTTTCACGCTTCAGGAATGCGCATAAACGATTCTCCGTATCAAAGCATCTACTATTAGTGGAGCTGACCCAGCGCAACTCGAAAGTATTGCTTTTCAAAATCCGTTTAACCATACGGTCCTTGTGATCCATAATCGTGGTATGGTACCATACCAAGTAGCAATAAACAACACATGTGTTCCAAATCAAGTTGCAAATCTTTTAATCGAGCCAAAGTCTATCTCAACGTTAGTCTGGAAGAACCAAAATTGTGATGCAGGGAGTACACAAAAATCATCTACTCAATCTGCTTCTAAACTATCTTGTTTTATGTCTATGTTATTAGTTTTTGTTCTTATTTTTTTGGTAGTATAAAATCAACAAATAATAAATTTTAAATTTTATTTCGGATTTTTAATAATAGTAACAGAAACGACTAAAGTTTTCGTTGGTTGAACGCGAACAAATTGAGTTGTACTTTCTGTGGTCCATTTGTTGCTTATTTTACAGCATCTTCCGCATAATAGCTGTTCAACAGCGACTCTATAAGGTCGCACAAAGAAAGTAGTAGTAATACAGTTCAACATTGGCATCCACGCAAACCCCATATTCAAAACAATACTAAGTTTCACATCGGATATACCAAGGGCCATTGAGCCGACCACATAGACAAGTGGAAGCATGACAAGAACGATTGGAGAAATCATCTAAATTTTAAAATTTGGATGAAAATGAATTTTTCTGCTTACTTGGCAAAACAACGCTCGGGTAATCTGCGCTTGAGCTTCTTTAGTTTTCTTTTGTAAATGTGTAGAAGAGTTTTTAAAAAACAACCACATTTGATATGTGCAAAAAGTTATTGTAGAATAACTTGTACTATTTATTATAAAATTCATTAAAAGTGTCAATTTTAATATTAATTTATCCTAAATATGATTTTTATATATTTATCGTTTTATCTGAAAGAATTTACGTTTTATTTTGGCTTAGGCTTAAGCCTAGGCCTAAGCCTAGAAAAATTGTCATTTTTTGAGACTTGACTGCGTTGGGCGAGAGTCCCGTTATATTTTTGTTTGAACATGCCACTTACTGCATCAGCTCGCAGCCCTACTCTCACATCTTCTGTAGAGTTGGTATCAATAAATAAATATCCTATATTTGCATTTGCTATAAGCACATCATCTGCCGAAGGAAAACACCCAAAAAACACCAGAAGTGTATAAAATGCTGCCAATCCGAGAGGAATAGTTAAATAACCGACATAATGCAATGTTGTGATATCTCTTTTTCTAAAAATTTTTTATTTTAAAATGAAATCGGGTGTTTCATACGTGGGCAAGAAAGGACTGTCACTAACTTAGGCCTAAACATAGGCCTAAGTCTAGGCCTAAGCCTAGGCCTAAGCCTTGGTAGAAATTTTATGTCACCAACTGGCAATTTCTCCGATTGCCAGTTGGTGACATAAATCTATGTCACCAACTGGCATCTGCCTCTTTAGTCTAATTCGTATTTTGAAGTCCAGTACCCCACTCCTTGCCCATGTATTGGGTGTTAATTTATTTACTTGCAAAATACCAAATATCGGTAAACAAATTGTACAGGGCACGAAGGGATTGTAAGGCTGAAAGTAAAAACCCATAATAAAGTTAATGCATAGCGAAACCCTTGGCTATCAATGTTTGTGCTGAAGATTGAATTTAGTACGAGATAGGCAGTACTTTTGTTCAGTAGGACGATCTAGAACAAGCTTTGATTTATAAAGAGATTGAATTGGATCCGTTTACTAGTTTCATAACTTGGATTTTTTCACAAAAAACTTTTTTTGCATTTTACTAGTTTGTTTCATAAATTCGTTTTACCCCTACGGGGTTAACAACTAGAATTCTTAAAAGTTCTCCAAAATGGATGGTTTTTTATATTCGCGGTTTTTCGACATGGGGAACACGAATCCGAAGGAATTTTTTAATTTTGACCACTGGATGGTACCCACACGTTTGGAATCCCCATCTATGGGCCACTTTGAAAAAAATTGATTGTTGACACGAAGAGCTGATCTATGCAAAAAGTTAACTGCACTATCGTATTCCTGATAGAGGTGTCAATGGGCCGGCATGGGCCAGGTCACTTTACTAAGTTTTTTCTCTTTAATAAGTTCGACAGAAAGTCAGACAACAAAGAAATTTAAAAAGCTAAAAAAATAATAAAAAATTTCTTTGTTGTCTGGCTTTCTGTCGAACTTATCAAAGAGAAAAAACTTAGTAAAGTGACCTGGCCCGGGCCCATTGGCACCCGGAAATATTTATTGATGTAATTAATTTTATAAATTTGTAATTATTACAATTAAAATTGTAATTTCCTTTGTGTAATTATTAAAATTATTTTTGTAATTATTATATTTTTTTTACATTAATTAATATAAATTTTAACATTAATTATATAAATTTTATGTAATTAATATATTTAAAATTGTAATTAATTTTATTTAAAAATGTAATTAATTATATTTAAAATTGTAATTAATATATTTAAAATTGTAATTATTATATTTAAAATTGTAATTAATTTTTTGTAATATTTACGCAAAATATTTTTTGCGTACAAAGTATTTTTTGTGCACAATATTAAAAAAAAAGTACAATCACCCAAATTGGAATGGGCAGATGCCAGTTGGTGACATAAAATCTCTACCAAGGCTTAGGCCTAGGCTTAGGCCTAGGCTTAGACCTAGGCTTAGGCTTAAGCTTAGGGTTAGGCTTAGGCTTAGGCCTAGGATTAGGCCTAGGCTTAGGCTTAGGCCTAGGATTAGGCCTAGGCTTAGGCTTAGGCTTAGGCCTAGGCTTAGGCTTAGACCTAGGCTTAGGCCTAAGCTTAGGCTTAAGCTTAGGCCTAGGCTTAGGGTTAGGCTTAGGATTAAGCTTAGGCTTAGGGTTAGGCTTAGGGTTAGGCTTAGACCTAGGCTTAGGCCTAAGTCTGAACCTAGGCCTAAGCCTTGGTAGAGATCTTATGTCACCAACTGGCATCTGCCCATTCCAATCTGGGTGATTGTACTTCTTTTTTTTAATATTGTACACAAAAAATACCTTATGCGCAAATAATATTTTGCGTAAATATTACAAAAAATTAATTACAATTTTAAATATAATAATTACAATTTTAAATATATTAATTACATTTTTAAATAAAATTAATTACATTTTTAAATATAATTAATTACAATTTTAAATATATTAATTACATTTTTAAATATATTAATTACATTTTTAAATATATTAATTACAATTTTAAATATAATTAATTACATTTTTAAATATATTAATTACAAAAATAATTTTAATAATTACAACAAATTAATTACAATTTTAATTGTAATAATTACACCGTTAAATAGCATGGTGATAGGGAGGGTACAGCCCTAAAAATATAAAACACGATTTCTGTAAAAATCGACCTTTCGAGTGTACACTTTTTTGTGATGGGAAAATTTTTTCTCGAAAATGGGTTACCCTATTGTTTTCGATTATGCTGAGTCTGAAAATCACAA